>UELV01095943.1:0-15743 GCA_900490015.1 Megastigmus stigmatizans | reverse complement strand
CAAGAAAAACTTTTTTTCATTTATGTTTGTATGTATATCTTTGAGTTAAATGATGCAGCTTATTGGATTAAATAAATGTTCTATTAACATAATGATTTTTCCGTCTTCCATTCTACAACGATTCGTTGTTAATTTGACAATATTAGAGTTTGCGCTATTCAACTATGAAAAATTGTTGAATCAATTGAATTTTTTTCTCTGTGTAGTCGGTGTATAATGTATATATATTTGTTAAATATTTTTTCAACAATTGCATTTAGAATAGCTCATACAAAACGCACAGTCTTTTAGTCAATTTGTTCCCCGAACCAATAAAAAAAAACTCAATTCGCGATAACCAATTAGTAACCCTCCATTCTCACCGATAAACCCGACACACACATACACACACACACACAGTTTCTCGCGCGTGGTCCTCTATTGCAGGAAACAAACATAAACGCGAGCACACGCTCGATTATCCCATGCGTTGGTGCTATATACAAACGCAGAAAGTTCCTTCTCTCTCTCTCTCTCTCTCTCTCACTCTCTCTCTCTGTCTCGCTTACTATGTAATGCTCGCAAACGCTCGCATTCCCGCACGTACCAACTGGGCTCAGGGCCGGGATTTTACAAAGCTCCGATGATTTGCGCGCGACCCTCCCTAAGGTCTGTGTGTGCGCAGGTATATATAGAGCCGCCGAACGCTGATATAGAACGTATAGTATCAATTCGTCAGAAATACTCGACGAGCTCACCGACATATATTATACGGGCACTCTGTTTCTTTCTGACTCCTCGAGTCTTTCTATCTGCTCTCTTTTCAAGGGGAAAGATAGTTACACGGATGCTATTATTCACGATTGGTCATTGCGTGGGAATTTCTGGTGAGTCATTAAAATACTTTTACAAAATTAAAAAAATGTGACTTCAATCTTTTAACGGCTGTGATTAAAGTTTGAATATTTAAATCAAGCAAAAGCTAAATATCATTGTTTATACAATTAAATGTATATTGCTGATGTTTATCCCGCATGCCTAGAAAGAAAATCAAAACTTTGATACGCTATCAAGCTCTTTACTTGTAGATAATCTTTTTCCGGTATACATACGGTATGGATTAGAAGTATGCCACTGATTAAAACATTTTACATCCCCAGTCATAATATTTTTATTTACATACAGCGTTTTGTAAAATTCTCACGAGCAAGTATAAGATAAAAGAATTTTAATGCGATAACAATTTATTTGATCGATACGCACTGGTATAAATTTGAGCAAAAAACACATAGATTGGATAATCTAAGCAGAAACCACTTAGCGTGAAATCTTAGGTGTACATTATTTAATACAACTTATATTTCTGGCTTATTCATTACCTTCTAATTTAAAAAAAAATCACGGTGTTCACTGCTATAAGAATCAAAATAAAGCCATCTCTGAATGACAGGTCATTACGTAGCAGGCCTGAAATTCCAGATACTAATAATCACTAATTCAAGATAAATTTAAATTAGGAATTAAGCGCAGTGCACGAAGGAAAGTCCGATTCATCTTTATTCCACGCGAATGTTTTATTTATCCGGATGTGTCGACCTGTTACATAATAATCATAAAGTTCTTGTTAACGCTGTCACTTTGACATTTAAATTCGACACTGGATTGTAATATTCGAGCATCGATTGTAAATTAAATAATTAAATATGCCGCTGAATAAGCGTAACAAGTGACGATGTCATTATGTGCAGTGGCGGATAAAACTAGTTCGGAAAGAGAAGAAAATACATTAATATCAATTACGATTACCATTCATTCATTTCGATATTATTTTTTAGACAAAGTAGCATATTTTTTTGCAGGAGTATTCTAACAAAAAATCGGTATTACCATTCGAAAGAACAGCTCAAAATACGTCGGATATGATCTTTTTCAAATTTTTTCAAACCATTTTTTTAGTTGAAAAAAAGCCTTGAAAAAGTTGTTGAAAATTCGGGGTCTTGGTCGTTAATGGGTTAAAATGCAGATTTTCAATTCAAGATCTAGTCTCAAGATGTTATATGAGGTTCGCGATGCGATTTATCGTCTTAAAAATAATATTTTTGGTATAAAATTTCACTTCAGCGCATATATCTTTACGTAATAAATCTGAAATTATAAATTTTATGTGTAACGCGCGTAAAGATACTTTTCATACCTACAGGAAATATACGACATAATTATATGACGCTTTAACGCATATATCCAAAGTACACAAGATTTACTTCAATTACACACAAATTGCTACGTGAATCTAACTTTGTAGGTATTTGAGAGCCTTCCCTTTGTGTATTGTTGTAGTGAAACAATGTAATATTCATGCAATTCTCCTCAAGATCATCAGAGTATATAATTTATTAAGCAGGATATTAAAAGTATATGGTTTTATGTTGTAATTACTTAATGTCTCAATCATTTAGAAATTTAATAAAAATTAATTCAATATCAACAGTTCATAAAACTATAATAACAGTGAATAAACTATACTTATACATCCATACTCAATATATATATATATATAACTTATGTACCCCATAATATTTTTTCAACCCCTTAAACCGCCATTAATATTCTAAACTCAGCTAAAACATTATTTCCTATAGCATCAAAGCAAAAATTAAAAATTAACTTTCACCTTCTTACAAAAAAATGCACCTAAGAACACGATGAAAACTATATCTCCAGGCCTTTCGACGAATTGATAATCTCATTAAATTCCCATAAATTGAAGCGGGCACAGGTCGCGAACTACCAGCCGAGGCGTAGAGCTAAGCGGCTCGAGCCGGTGGATCTAAGACGCGTGTGCCCCACGTATAATATACACGCGGCGCCGCGCGGCGGGACGGTGAAAGTGTCACGCTCTTGTCGCCGTCCTCGTCGGCGTCGTAGAGCTGCTGTTTAACTCGGCAGAAAGCGGAAGCGCCAGTTGCTGTGGATACCGTGTATAATGCTCGCCGTACCTCGTGCGAATTATTCTTTTTTTCTGACTCTTTTAGATACTCTATTTGGTCGTGTTTTCTAAGTTTTTTTATACGAGTATTTTTTTTTACACACGCGGTGAAATTTAGTTGATTATTATTATGTATTTATAAGCTTAAAATCATAACAATAAAATACGTTTAATAATTATTAAATTACTTTAATAATTATTTATCGATCCTTTTCGTATATGCGTTTGACAGAGAGTGTGAGAGAGAGACACGCAAAGAGCTACAGGGTAATTAACAAATGGATACTGATTAATGCTTGGTTTAATGATTATTCAAACGTATTTATTAATTTACAAACGAACGTAAAAAATTTGTTACGTAATTCTAAATGTATGGATATTTATTATTGTACTTGTAACAAATAACAGTAAAATATTGATAAATAAATCCTCAATTACTTTAATTAAAATATTAATTTAATAAAATTAAATAACCATTTTTTGTTTTTAAAGAAAAATGAAAGGTAAACCCTGTATAACTCTATATAAATTTAAATAAATAAATAAATAAATAAGATTTTAGCTTAAAAATTGTTTCCCGCATATTTAAAAAATAACTCCAGTCACATTATTTCGACAGACAGTTAACCCTTTCAACGGTCAAATATTCGATAACTTTAATAAGAACCTTGCACCCCTCACTTTGTTTCTAGGTAATTTAAAAAAAATTCTGACCGTTTGCTCACCCAAAGTATTAAGAAACGAAAAGGACAACATATGGCGATAGTATTGTGTCTTACTCACATCATATGTGTATATCTCCCCTTTTTCCTAAATATAGGGGTTTTCAGCCGTGGGTCACGCCGAGGAAGCTTCTCACCCCATGAGCAAGTACTCTAATCATTTCTTCTTAGTAAATTCAGATTTATTCATTACCTAATATATGTATTTATATACAACAATTACTGATTACTGTCATTATGCCCAAACTATTTTTTAACTGCGTAAAAAAATTATAATTTTTAGGAATATGAAATAATGTTTCGTTATATATTATTATATATTTGTTTTGCACTATTAAAACAATATAAAAGAATATAGGTTACAATACATTTGCTTGAGGTCAAAAGTATAAAAAACTATTCTAATCATCCATATATATAAAATTTCAATTGATTAGTTGAAAAAAGGTGTAATTGTAGCTATTATCAGGCAATTAGAGCTATAGTTCTCGTGAAAGTGAGCAGATAAGGGGTAGAAAATATGTCATTATCGGTTCGCGGAATATTTAAATGACACGCAAGCGATCTAAGTAAATATTTTTACTTCAACAAAAAATAAATAGAATGTGAATTAAATGCGACTACAGCATGCAATAAAATTGAGAACACTACATTACTTATTGATTACGAAAACATTCCTGTACGTTGCATTATTTTAAATCAATAAGAGAACTTTTTTTAAATTTTATTCGTAAAGATATGAGAGAATTTGTTAGCGTTTTTACTAACTTTTATGGCTTTAGTTACTTTTTACAGAGCAATGCTATTTATATGTACAAATCTGTATTTTATATTTGTAACAGAAAAAAAACTTTTTCCAAAACATTGCTTTTATACATTTTTATTTTAAATTCTAATAAATATTTTATAATATTTTGAATTTTAGAACAGTACTTTTGAAGCCTACAAGAGATTGTAAGTGAAAGGTTAACTCTATCAACAGGTAAACACTTACAAGAACTTGAATTAAAATTATTATTTTTATATCAATTGAGTCATACATAAAAAACAGCGTAAATAGGATTAAAATAATGACTCATTCAACTTTTCCACGCTAAGTATCTACATTAAAAATATATCGTCTCTTAGATAAGGATAACAATCAAATTTGCCACATTATTAACGAGAATAAAATTCTGGAAGATATCTATAATCTCAAAACGAAAAGGTTCTTTTTCATCATTGCAACAAATGGAAAAAATGAAGCATTCACCCTTATGTCTGTCTCAAAAATTCGAGAATACAAGGGGAAGAAGCCTTTGGACAAAATATCATTCGTGGCTTTTAGTGACGCAAAAAAAAAGACCAGAAAGAGGCACGCACGCATTTGATGTAACAAAACAGACAGCGAAAAATAAAAGGCGTACGTTACACATACACACACGTTCGTTCAGAGGAAAGAGTAAAAAGGCAGTCGGGTCGAGGCACATATAAGCACCGTGCGCTCCAAAAAGGGATGCATGGGTGTATGTATAAGTGTGTACTGGAATCGATTCGCTCAGGAACTCGTCGTCTCGCCGCGGCCTAACCTCAAAAAATGTATACACGACGCGCCGACTTTTAATGATGAAAAATTTACTAAATTAAGGGTTTCTAGAGATAGAAATTAAATCGAACCTTGTTTTAGGATTAAATAACCCGAGTCAATTGAAAATTCGTGAGTCAACATATTGAAAAATTTGTTCGAGGTTAGAGCTGTGAATGCACAGTAGCTTCATAATTTTTCTTATATTTTATGATTTGAAAGGTCTATACATTTAATATTTCTTTTGAGATATTATTATAGGATGTTTATTCTATAATTTATGAAATTTTTGTCCTATATATTATGTAATATAAGAATTTTATAACTTATACAAAGTTTAATAAGAAATAAAATTTTCCTGCACATCCCAGGCTGACTTGTACTTTACCAATGAATTAAACACTATTAAAATTTATTATCTGTGAATATTTAATTATTTTTAAGTGTTCACTATCTACTCGTTATAGTTAAATAGCTACTAATTTACATTTTATCAAATAGTTTCTAGTTCGCGACACATGAGCACTTTTACTCCAATTTCACTTACAACAAAAAACAATCAAATATTCTACTTGCTATAATAAACATCGATTATATACCGCAAAATCTAGCAATTTATAAGATAAATTTGTTCTTTTAACATGTAAAATTCGATACTTTTATAATTTCTCCGGCACTACTTGGACAAATCGTATCACCAAAAAAGGTCACACATTTTCTCTTCCCATACTGTTAAACGTACTTGGAAGGGTTCATCCATATCCGAAACTTTTCAGTTATGTGCATTAACATTCCGCTCTCGTATAAGTATATACATACGCCCGCCTGCCAGTTATACAAAACGCGTACATGTCGGGGTGAAACTAATTTGTACACGCATGTACACACACACGCGCGTTTACTCAGAGGATGACTCCGTTCCAGAATCCGTGTGCATTTCTCGCGCCATAACCTCCAAAAAATCTCAACAATCGATTGACTTAAAAAAATGCCCACCTCCCAATGAAAATAACATTGCCCCTAGAATGCATAAACATGAAATGGTAAAGCATAATGATACGGTAATTGTTCAGAAAGAGTGTGAGCTAAGAGAAGGTGTTTGCACACGAGGGGACTACACCCACCTGCTCAGTCGTTCGGTTTCCAGTCGTTCCTCCTAACCTTCGTACCGTATCTCTCTTCGTCTCAACTTTCTCCGTCTCTCTCTCTGCAACTCGACGACACTCCTATTCTTTCTCTTCTATTATTTGCTCGTCGTGTCACCTGAACGATAGCATAAATACAGCGCGTCGGAGGTTAAAATTCGCGTTGAAGTATACACCCTCAAGACTAGAAAAAGAGTGAGAAAACTGTATGAATAGTCTGCACTGTGTAAGCGGCCACCTCAGTTCGGTTTCGACTTGACGAATGCCGACGCGTCGTCTGCTAGACTCCGCTAGATCTCTGGTATGCTCCGATGCCTCCTCTTTTTTTCACCTCTTCAGTTCCTCGTTGCCGACACTTTTTCTTTTCTGCGCTGCACACAAATGTTTCGACGATGCTGTTGCTGCTGCACCAACCGGCGTTACGAATCAAAAAGAAAATGCCGGTCGCTTTACGATGTATACACTGTCTTTGTCTCTATCTCCTATTGTGCGTGAATATTAATAATATTCTCCATGAAAATAAATCCGTTTCGAACAGTTACGGAATTTTTTTCTCACTTTTACATGTATAGCGGTATTTGTTCCGTTTTTTCAATCAGTACACAGTCTGCGTCTCCTGTATTTTCTCATGTGTGTGTTCTGTGTGTATATACACGTAGGTTTCCTTGGAGTCGAGCGCCTCTTCGATCGGGAGGAATAAGGAATAATACAAACCGACGACGCGTTCGTTCCTTCCTTCCTCTCACTCTCTCGCTCTTTCTCTCTCGGACTCGAGAGAAAATACCATAACCTATCTTTTGAATATTTTTGGTCGAGACGAGCGCACCGTCGACTATTCGCGTGCTTTTTGACAAGTGAAACAAAACAACAAATAAAAACGAATTCTTCCTGTCCTCTCTGAAGCTTCTCTTCGAAATAAAAACTATGCTCTCCCTCCGATTTGTAGCCAATTGTCCCAAGCACTTCGTTTCGTATATAATATATCGAACTGAAATTAAACGGGTGGCGGCGGCAGCGGCGACGGCTTGTCGACGTTACCCTTGCACGCGGTCGCGCTCGACTGGCGGTCTCCGCCTTTTAGCACGGCACTCTATCCGCCCGATTTTCGTACCGCCGTCAGAGGAGAGCTATCTTGCTCGCTGTTAGCGCTGGCTGCTGCTACTACTGCTGCTTCTTGCTGATCACCGCTACTCTTTCTCTCTCTCGCTGCCTGTTTATGGATATTCTCTCGCTCCGTCTCGGACTGTTTCCATCTCGCTTGCGAGCGCCGCTTATTTTCCCCTACTACCCATGCGCGGTGAGATTAAGGTTAACTTACCAACACGTCTCGGATGATTGTTTCCAGACCTTCAGTTGATATGATTTGAACGGTTATATATTCAACAACTGAAAGGAATGTTCGGATCTTTTGACAAGAAAACATGTTCGGTATGTATTGTTTATGACTTTTAAATATTTTGGTTACTTCACACTAGGTATGTCATAATAGTGAAAATAAATGCATACACTGCAGATGTATTTAGGACTCTGTTGTATGTTGTTATCTACCCTAGATTTAAGAGTAACCTGTTGTATCGTATCGATTCAAAATTGCACAGTAAGGTTGCTGGTTCAAATAAGTAATACATTTCTGCAGTAGTAACCTTAAATAATAATAATTTATATTTTTTACACTTATACGTTAGTAGTTATGAAAAATCAACAAAAATTAATCTCTAATCCAGAAATAAAGATTATGTGAATATTACTGATAGCATGAATTACTTAAAAGATCTTCACGAAAAGTTAGGAATTCTTATTTTTCAAGGTTATTAAAATATTATTACAGTAAAAAGGCATAAAAATGATTTTCACATCTGTATAAAATATTTTTTAACAGAAAATTAAATGCTATAAATTTCTTGTGCATACAACTTGTACAATTTTGATAATTATATTATGTTATACCTAGATATTATAATTACCTAAACGTTGATGCCTAAATTTTAAACACATGTAATCTGTTATCCATATCATTCCTCTAAATTTATATATAGGATAAGCCAACAAATTTCTCAATAACAAAGCTGGTATACCTGTATACTATTTCCCTAAGTAAGATCTTATACATATGCAACAATTGGAAAAGCAGCTTTAACTCTGCGAGTACTCCCCCACTCGAAATTCCCCTCATTCGTCCTTCCCCGACGAAAGCATTCCCCACCTCATCGCTTTTCTCTCTCTTGCCCGGCTTGAATTTCTTCTTGGACTCGTCGTCGGTTTGCCCCCACCATTCGCCAATAGTCGCGCTCTTGCGCGGGCAATGCGCGCGCGCATAACAGACTTTGAAATGAGCTTTGCGCATGGAGAACTAAGTAGCCGTCAGCCGAGCAGCTAATGAACGCCACGGAAAGACATGCATGCGTATGTATATCTGTACGTGTATTCGCACGTACTTGTGTATTATATAGTGCATCGCATAGTGCGAAAATATGTACAGGGTCAAGGAACGATGTTTATGAATATGATTGTGTTGTGTTTAGAAGGTTTTTAACACTTTTGAATGTCGACTTTATAAGTATTTAAGGTTATGTTCATCGTCTGCCGTTTGCCAGGCAACTTTTATCTACATATATTCGAGTACGTACGCCGGTGTGCTTATGATTTGCTAAATCTTAAAAAAACTGCAAAATATTTTACTTTCTAATTAAAATTTAAAAAAATGTTTGTAAACAAGTAAAATTTCTATAATGCAGTAAGTTCGAAGATCTCGATTAATTATTCACTGTACAATATGTAATTAATTTACATAGTATGTAATCTACGCTATTTTGAAAAAACTGGACGTATTAGGTCATCATTGCTGTTATCGTTCACTTTTACTAGAAAAAGATTAAAAATTTTATAATGTAGCCTTGCTCAAGAATAATAGAATACATCATACTTCCTGTTAGTTGTTATTGGGTAAAGTATACAATTGCTGCTGTGCACTATGTTAGCGTCTCGGTTTTTTATAGAAAAATAGCACATAAAAACATATACATATCCACGTAAATATTAAGGTGTTTGACTTTATTTAGAACAATAAACGTGTCAAAACTGATATAAATTTATTAATGACTTTATCTTATTTTAATAATCGAATCATAACTTTAAAAAAATCGTGTTTTTCCTAATAACGAAATTAAATATGTCGATAGACACTGAGGCTGGATTACGGGAATCCCAGCATTATTGTAAAATTTGTATGGATACGTACGTCATTTAGAAACTAATGAGTGTATACCGGAGGACAACATTAAAACGAGACGTACTTTACGAAGCAGATGCATTCTTTACTACAGGTTTTGTAATTGCGAAAGATTTGAATAAGTTAAGAAGAATTATGAAACTGGACTACTGCAGCTCAGAGCAGTTATACAGTACAGTGAATATACCTACTGTAACGCGCTGTATAAAACTTTTTTCGAAAATTGCTCTTTTCGTGGATAAAGTTATTTGTAAGCAAAATGGAATTTTATCTATTAAACATACTGGCTAATTTTAAAAAAAAAATTAAATTTAAAAATTGTTAAGCTCATAGAGGCATATATAATATGCTTTTAAAAAGTCGATACGGAAAGAATTTAATTAATAATTATCAAGCAGCATTGACCATACGAGGCTTCAATACATACAATAACAATTTAAATTTGAATAATTATTATTATCGATAAAAAAGTTATCAATGTACGAATATTGTTGCCACCAAGCGTAATTGAGTAATAATGATACATGATTGTTGATTTAAATTTATTGTTTTACTGTTTATTTGTCTTTTCAAGCAAGATTAATTAATGGTGAAATAAAAAAGAAAACAGAATAACATTTCAAATAAGCAATAATTACAATTGATGAATTGTTGCCAAATGATGCATCATAATCAATACGTATAACGATGGTATGCAAGAGAACGTGTGATAAATACCGTGTCAATGATATTACATTCCCAAAGCACAAAAATATGTCAATTTCGGGTATACAAAATGAATAAACCGTTATTTTCGAATTTACTCACAGAAAGTATTTGATATCATTTCGATGTTATTCATTATCAGCTTTTGTTTAATTTTGAAAGTGTTATGTTCGGGGTAATTATCACAAATTCAAGGTTCACTGTGACGCTCTGGATTCATTATGCTTACACATTTCCATCTCAACTTCCGAAATGTATTGAAAATACTATTAAATTGCGTAACGGAGCCTTAATTATCATTGGAATATTTAATCAAATATAAATATCAGAATAAAAAGAAGTAGTTACACAGCTAGTTTTGGAAAATGTAATTTAGCTTATACTTTTGATCTAGAACGCAAAAAGACGAGACGGGATTTCTAATACCTGTTGATGCAGCATAAACACTAACATATATATTTCTTCGTTACACAAGTAATTTCGATACCTATGCAGATTCACAGCGCAACCTTTAAATCGGCAGGCGATGCTTCTTAGATACAATGAGGCGCCATCTTTCGGCTCAAATACGTGGCTCAGATGAAGATGAATCGAGTATTTTGGGATTATTGCTTTCCTCCTTTTTTTTTTCAAAATAATTTTCAGGAATTTCAGTTTCTATATATAACAGACTTCAAAATCGGTCTTTTTGAGCCAGGCAAATTAGATTAATGTCTGAAAAACTTAAATTGTTAACTATTCGAAGGTGAGCTAAATTTTCATAAAAGTTCTGATATCTACTATTGATATCGATACGTGCAATTTCCCTCATAAACAATTTTCAAACCATCTCAATTCCGTTATGTAAGAAGGAAGAAGTTCTATTCGTGGTTTTCAGACGTTGTTTATAGATTTATGAAAATTCGAGCTTAACGGTTTCATTATCTTTCGTGCGTTATCTTGAACCTCGAAATAGTGAGCCTGTATAAAAAAATCCAAAATGAAAAAGATGAGCTCGGGTCACTAGCACCGATGCGCCCATATATGCAAAATGCAAAGAGTGCACGGACATGCACGCGCCTGCGCGAGTTTTTTCTTTTTCACATTGACGCACACACGCGAAATTTCAGCTCTGAAATTTAATTCTATCCCCGAAAAAAGAAGTACGCTCTCGCATATTATAATTTGTCCTCGCTCATATATATAATTAATGCTCGCGCATGCTGCACTTTTTGATCGCGAACATTGTTTCTTTACCCTATATTCATTTAGCTTTTTAGCGTCTCCAGTACTCGTGTGCATATATACAAAAAGGTATTTTAGCGCTTATCCATAAATTGAAATTCAGTGGAAAGGTCTTCAGTGTAAATGATCATGACAAGATATTGATAAAAAAAAATGTTAAATTAAAACTGCAGTATTTGAGTGCTCCACGCTGAATCTAAAAATATCCGTATTACGCATATCTTTCGCAAAACTCCATTGACGTACCTATGTAGATTTTTATAATAAAAATTTGAAAATAGGATAAACGTTTCATAATTTCCTTGTTTTTTAAAAAAAATTCAATGACCTTTTTTTCGTTATTTTTTGTCCAGTCTGATGCTGCACTGATCGTCTGTTTTTCTATTACCAGAAAAAAAATTGTTTTGCTATTCAAGTAGCGCAAATCACCAAGAAAGTCAATTTCCACGTACGCTAAAATCAAAATCCAGGCGTTAAAAAAAATAATCATTTTGTCCTCGATCGTATTGAAATTTCTCCAGAAATAAATTTCTGTTGAAGTGAAAATAGAAAAGACCTTATTTCCTTCCTCGCATATCATACTTTAATTAATTCATTAATTTATATAAAATCCTGCTCTTCTTTCATCTCCAGATATAATCCGCAGCGAACAAGTGCAAAGTCCGCAAACAGACCCATATAGGCGTAGGCCGCGAGCTCCGCGCGCACCCATAATCGTTAACTCGCTATATCCCGGATAAGCATGGAAAAGAGTGAAATCGCTCGATTATTCATTGCGTCACAGCGCGGTATGGGTGTTACGTGAATTATCTCTCTCGCTCGCTCTTACACGTGCCACATGCCACCAGTTGCTTACACATGCGAGTATATATATATATATGTGTGTGTGTGTGTGTGTGACTCGCCCGGTGCGTGTGTGTATATCTATAAACGCTGGATTTTCCACTTGCTCCATAGCAGCGGCTCCGATAGAATTTTTCGCACTTTTGACCCGAATTATTTCGAGGCGAATTTCTTTTAGAATGACGCGGCGGGTACTTAAGAGGAGTTGCGTATGTGGGTAACGATTGATTTAGAGATATGGGTTAACCTGTTTCGAGAGATCATTGGCGTTATGGTACTGCCGAATAGGAAGTATGATTGGATTTTTTAATTGTACAGATTTTTCATTGAATTGAGATGTTCCCAGAAGCTTGCTTTCTGATTTGTAACGCGGAATTGTTTTCAGAAACAGAGAAAGAGAGAGAGAGAGAGACTATTGCTACAATTTCCAAACAAAAATATACAATAACACGGACCTTTTTCCGTAGTATATTTTACAATTTATAGTCGTTGGGTTATATGATTATACTTACAAATCAATCGCAATTACAAGTGAAAAAGTAAACAAAAAATTTTAACTATTCATTATTATTGATGTGATATTGATCTTTCTTATTTTTGGGTTATTATAATCAACATGCTATTGATGTTCTAATATTATTGATTACTAGAATACTAAGTTCTAAATACTAAATGTGTATTTTAAAACTTGAAATCCCATAATTGACAGCTTATAAAAAATGACTTTTAAATATTACTATAATCCATCAACCACGTCATGAAGTCCAACCTAAATTAGTTGATTCTAACAAGGTACAAATAACTTGCAAATGCTTTTAATATTTTAAAGTGATTTCTTTACCCTGTGCTGCAATTCCTGTTCTAAAACTAATTTATTTGCTACGCCATTCGCAACATCGAAAAAGTGGGAGTACATATTAACTTTAATGACCTTAACGAATATAAATCTCTCAATATACTTATATATATATATATATATACATTTTTTTATGAAAAATCGCTGAATCAGCATTACGCCGAAGTAAGCCTGGTAGAAATATTAAGGCGTTTCTAGCCAGGTTTTAGCCAGTTTTTTTAATTACATTAAATTTTCACTATTATTTCTACTTTGGAAATCCGTATAATAACTACATACTATATGTGATTGACAGCTAGATCATTTGAAAACATTGTTTCCTTAATAACCAGAAAAAATCGTCATTTGATTAACACGTTAACTAGTGTAACTCGCCAATTTTCTACCAGGGACGCAGCAAGATTCGTTCCATATTATATGCACGAGAGAGATAGAGAAAAAGAGAGAGAGAGAGAGAGGGAAAAAAATATTGAATGCGACATTACACCTTCACTAGCTCGATGAATTTGATCTTTACATAAGAGCAGAGTCGTGTATACACATATATGATTGTCGAAATTATACGCCGCATAAAACTACCGGCCGCTGCATATTCTCCGTGCACAAGCGGTTTGATTTACATTTCAGCTATCAAATTAATTAAAAGAAACGGAGTTAAATAATGACAGTATTATATTTGTTATATTCCTCGCTGTCTTGATATATGAATAGAGCAATTGATCAGCACTTAGTATTTGGTCATTTTCTTGTTATATTTTTAATATGCAATTGGTTTACTATTACAATTTACTTGACTAATACACCATAAATAAGACGTATCTACAGCTTGTTTGATATCGTCATTATCACTATAATAAGACTTACAATCAATGTTAATAACATTAATTATTAACCGTTACGAAATTTTTCATTTTTCACCTCGAATTAAATCTCGACAAAAATTAAGCGAACTTTTAATTCGACAGCTTAATTTGTAGTTTGTATTTAACGGTGTATGCATGCATTATCGATTGACACTTCGCTATTAAGCTAGATCGAGCGAAAAAGTAAGACATGTGCTGATATATAGATACATATATACAGTGTGCGATCCAAGTTACATAAGTGTTATGTATTAGAATAACAGAAGCTTGACCTCACGTGTGTTCAGAACATGTATTTAATTTAATTTCCCCGTTAAAATAACTTCACCTATGTATGCGGACATTAAAAAAATTCCGAATCGTTATACTTTTAAATAAATTTACCTTAATCCTCGATAATAGTATTCTTCGAATTTATTACTATACATATTATACAAATTATGCAATTAAACTTAAGCACGCGCGCTTCCACTGGAGTAATGTTGTTGGTCTTTCTGTGGCATCAATTGCGGCAATCCATTAACTGCAGTAAATAACGACTGTCCAGTATTCGAGAAATCCAGGTAAATTTCCCATTACCCATAAGTATTGTCGTTAATGTTTTCATGAGGCGTTTATGCTACCTTTGGTATTTTAGCGATTCTTTTTATAAAGTGTACGATGTCGTTGAAGAATTAACGTACTTTAATTCACACGAAATACTATAATTTTATTGATTTTTTTCTACACAAATAATTTATATTAATCTTTTTTTTTTTTGTAAAAACTGTTTTCTAAATAATTTACGACCTCCAATTTTTTATGATTTCAAATAATTTCATCTCATTCTCATCTAATAGATTCTTTTGATGTACAGCTGATTTATTAATTTCGTTCCCTACCAGTGTTTTTCTCCCAAGCTTTTGAAAGATAATTAATCATTCGTTTTAAAAGGAATTCTGTTTCAATTAGTGGAGAATATAAATACTCCAAATTTTCCAAGCACACCAGAAAATTTTCTAAAGGCCATAAGATTTCGCATTTATCAAGAAAAGGAAACCCGAATCCACACCGATCGCTCATAAATATTCCGATCGTTAACGGGCAGTGAACGGAGTGATTTAACAAAAGGCCAGTAACCTGCAGGCGCTGGAACACGCCGGAATAGAGTGGTAGACTCGCTCGTCGCGAAACACTTAATCGACAACCTGCGTCTAATTTATGAAAAGACGTACACAGGATATTTTCCGTGACGTTTTTCATTGGGGCGTTTCTTATGCTTTAGGGCCAAGCGGTCAAGTAAAAATACTTGCGGTAAATATTCATAGGATGTACGACTGTACTTGATATCCGAATTAACCCATTAACTACCAAGACCCCGAATTTTCAACATCTTTTTCAAGGCTTTTTTTCAAATAAAAAATAGGTTTGAAAAAATTTGAAAAAGATCATATCCGACGTATTTTAAGCTGTTCTTTTGAATGGTGATACTGATTTTTTGCTAAAACATTCTTGAAAAAAAATATGGCGTGTTTTTCACGAAAAAAAGTGAAATAATTTAGAAATTTTCAACTATTATATAAAAAATTTAGAAATTTTATAAATATTTTAGAATCATGAAAAAAATTTTCCCGTAATATTTGAACAT
>UELV01095941.1:0-24459 GCA_900490015.1 Megastigmus stigmatizans | reverse complement strand
CCATTCGAAAGAACAGCTCAAAATACGTCGGATATGATCTTTTTCAAAATTTTTCAAACCTTTTTTTTAGTTGAAAAAAAGCCTAGAAAAATTTGTTGAAAATTCGGGGTCTTGGTCGTTAATGGGTTAAAAATTCCAATGGCTACAAAGTCCAAAAATAGATAGCTTTCGATATATTATGGATTAAAAGGTTTCATTCAATGTGGGAGGATGGATATCGGTGGTCGTCGAGTGAAAAGTCTGAGATATATGAGTAAATTCGTTTATTAATCGAAGTAGAGAGAGACATGTGTCTCGTAGGATAGGTTGTGCGAACACTGACTCTTCCTGCATTCATACGCGAGTCCTTATTAGTTGCCTTATTAGTGGGAGGTAGAATCTTCTCATACACGGAAAAAAGCTGAGGGGAACTACCGTGCGAAGAGCGGTGTAACAGCGCCACTAGCGGTAGTGGTACAGTGGCTACTCTGTTTCTGGGGCAATGGTTGCCCCACTCACGTACGGAGAGTTGAGATAATTTATTTTTGATTAATTATTTCGGAACTTTACACTCATCGAAATCGAATAAAAAATCGTTTACGATGTAAAATTTTACGCTCTTTCAATTGGTGTAAACCATTTAGTTCTAGTCTAAGCCGTTCTCGAGATATAAGCAAATAAGACTTTGAAACTCGGTTTTCACATAGAACCTCTGGACCTAGGAAGCTGCAAATTTGAAAATCGGTTTTTTCGACCTCGATTTACCTAATAACCAAAATGCGATCATTTCTATTTCTATTTCCATTTCATTTGTGCTTTGTATCTTGTTACTGTAGTTTATTCAAAGCTAGCGGATACCTCACTATGGGCGAATAGTTCTCTCAGAAAAAGTGAACTGCTCTCCCGTTTGAAGGGCAAGCAGCCCGTAGTACGCGTCGATTACCCTACCAGTTACCCTAATCTTTTTTCGGTATTTTGATTGTGGCAACTAAAGCTATGGTTGTGAGATCCAAAGAATATTTGACAATCTCGCTATGCGACAGCCATTTGGCTCTCACAACCTTTTCAAATGTATGCTACAACCAAAGCTTTTTTTCCGTGTAAATTGTATCTTTTTTTACCTCTTAAATGTAAATCTGTCGCCATGTGCCCAAAGATACTTGTGGCAACAGTAATTATTTTGTTTATCAACAATAACAACGTCAGCCTACTCGGATATGATTTCATGTGTAGAAGATCGGATTCCAACTAATTTAGCCCGAGCTTCCCTCTGCGGGATGGTCTCTCCACCTGGGTAGGTGTCTAAAAAGAAGCCTAAATAACAGTACAGTAAAGTTTGTCTGGATTCCTTCTCATATAGGAATTAGTGGAAACGAAATAGCAGATCATCTTGCCAAAGCCGCTACAAATGAATCGTATTCAAAAGACATTTTTATTCTATTTACAGACTTGTACACCACTTTTAAAATTAATTCAAAAACTTCCAGTGAAAATAAATTAATCAAGCTAGGAACAAATAAAGGAATAGAATATTTTAAATATTACTTTAAAAAATAAAAGACCTTGGTTCAATAATTACTATCTCTCAAGAGTGGCTATTGTAACAATCAATAGAAGTAGAGCAAACCACTATAATCTAGCATCTTCCTTGGCTCGAATAAATTTTATTAATGTTTCTTCATATATTTGCAATTCTAATGTGAAAGATCTTGACTATATACTTTGGCAATGTATGACAAACAAAGAGAAATCCTTATCACTAAATTTAACCTCTCTCTTTCGACAAGAATTAGAAAGTTTAGTAAAATTTATCCATATTATGAAATTAGTTAATGTCTGGCTAAATAACAATTGGGATTTATACCAGGGAAATGGTTGCATACACACACGTGCGCCAGTACTGTTAAGTAAAAACTTAGTAAGCCAGTGACAATTTAGACAATTTAGATAAATAAAAATGGTGGTATCTTTAAAAGAACGATTATCAGTTTTACCTGTATTAGCAACGAAGGAAATGTAAGTTTCATCAAAATGAAAGCATCATAAAGTATACAATAGTCTCGTATCACGTATATTGCACGATCGAAGCCGATCGATATGGCACATTTTTCTCTCTAAATCTCGTCGATTATTTCTATGACCCACTGTCCATATGCCTTTCCTCGTCATTTGCGTTTCCTTTTATTACCCAGTCTAACATAGGCCAGTCGGCCGTCAATTTCCCCTCAGCCTGGGCCGGAACACTTTCTTCTTCCGCGCCTTCGCGCGCTATGTATCCACGAACACTCCTCGAGGCGGCGCGAGCGATCCTACCTCGCCCGCAGTCTAACTTTGCCGGGCGTCGAAAAAGCCTCGCGTATTACCAACACACTCTTTCCCTCGATACTTTTCTTTGATTTTCTTTTAGAAGATTTTCCGTGTTCGGTTGCGATACCATAAAGGGCGGGATATCGGTGTGGTATAAAGATTGGTGACGATAGTTCAATCTTGGTCACGTGTGATGTTATAAGTAGATGCTGGTTATAGAGATTTTGATTCGTGAGTATACTCGTCCTTTTTTTTAAGTTGATGAGAGTAACGTTTTGTATTCATTCTGGAATATTGATTGATTTTTAATATACTACTAGTAGAAATTATCAAAATAAACTATAATTTTCTATTTATTTATAATTAACTAGAAAAAATGGCTGTTGATTGTCAGTAGTAATTTATTGTTGATAAACCTAAAATCGGTAGAGCTAATTGAACGGAATTTTATTCCAATTTCATTTTTCAAATAATACCAATCGATCATAAAGCTAAAGCAAATCGTAAAACAATTTTCTCCTCTTAAACAAATTAAAAGTGCGCCGAAAGAAAGCAAATTTTTATCCCATCGCCATCGCCTTTTTTGCTCCTCCAAATGTATTTGACACACAAAATCCAGCTCTCCCATAGACTTTCGAACCGAAATAAAAAGTAACATCAAACGAAACGTACCAATAGTAGTAACGACGCGCATTTGGTTAGTAAATAATCGTCCGATTCCAACGCGAACGCACTTGCGGTGAAGAGCATTTTATGCCTTTGTACAGTTCTGATATTGAAGAAAGGAGAGGCTCGAGGGAAAGCGAAAGAGATCGCGAGACGCATAAAAGAGCCTATATAGGAGCTACCGCATTGTTTTTACGATCGCGCGGCTCGGTCTAAGCACGTGTGCATGAATATAGTGTTGTTGGAAAGGTCGAGAAACCGGCGTGTGTCTGCGGTGTGGCGCCTCGCTTGAATAAAAGTCCAACGGAGTAGGAGGAGTTGCGTGGGTGAAGGGCAGCCTTCCTGCTGGTGATCGTGGTCAAGGGAACCGAACTACGGGATGAAAGCCGACACTGCACTGCCGAGAATTACGTGGACTACACGAATGAAAAGTTTTTTTGGATGAGTCCACTAGTCGAACAGCTTCGTAGTTCGACATCGGTAAGTTATGGTTTTAGTTTTCGCAACGAAAAGATGAATTTTAGCACCGATGTCCTATAAGTCGACCATAAATTGGGAATCGGTAAAAAAGAGATTAAGAAGAGTTTTATTGGTATTCATATAATTTTCAATGAACTTCAACCTTTATCCTGATTAAATCTTTCTCAAATACTTAACCAGTTCATAATTAATTGGTTTGATTACTTAGCGTTCATCGATGCTAACAATTTACTAGCATAATCATAGTGATACAAAGTCATGTTTTATTCAAGAGTCCAATTACAATGCATTGCTTATGCGAACAACCATCTACATAACTACTTTTCTAAGCATGCAACAAGGAGAGCACTTACTTAATTCTTATCATCCATATGAGAGTTGAGTTCTTGCAAAAATGATGATAATAATTTTGAATGTTGAATTTGGAGATTCAGTTCTTATTTTACATGCAATAAAAATATTGCAAAATTCAAAGAAAATACATTCTTTGGTAATACCGCAGAAATATAGTTTCTTCAAATAATAATAGTTCTCATATAAAATAATAAAGACATGGACATAAATGACGTTGCGATCAAACTTCTATTAACTAAGCTGTACCTACTGACACACAAGTCTTATACATATAAGTACTGCATCCGGGTTAAATATGTTAATTAATACCATGCACTATATTTTTAATTAAGTTGAATAAATACACTTTACGTATGCATACGGCTTTCATGTAAGTATGCAGATTACTTTTATCAAGTTACAGATCGACTAATCAATTATCCATGATACATTTTATCTTCTAACTCATTAAACAAATTAACAATGAGAAAATATATTCTGCATTCTCCAATCTCTTCAAAATGATTCATCTCTATAAACCATAGCTATTAGAAGCTATAATCGAAATCTATTCGTTTATATATCCTATGCAGTTATGAACTCTTGCGCGCATCTCCACTTTCACGCGATCGGAACTACTAAAATTTTGTTATGTGCAACGTTGTGACAATATGTGACTAAATGTTGTCAAAGAAATGGTGCATGTGTACGCGGACGAGAATTAATGCGCTGATTTCTGCTACGCCGCGAAAGAAATTCACCTATACAAGTCTTATCTATGGCATTGAAATCCAGCGCACTGTCACTGACCTTTTTCCAATCGTTTATAAGAAACACTTTGTATCTTTGGATTCATGCCTTATTCCTGTTTAAATGCAAATCAGAACTGAAAATCATATTTTAGAAGTTGGAAATTGGTGGTGCACTTACATAATTTATTAAGCAGTCTATGACTTCTAAAATAATTTACTCAGTACTTTTCAATTTATTTCAATGAATTATTATCATTTTCTCTGATTACTTATAATCAAGTCTAAATTAATAATTTTTCGCTGTAAATCACGTTTCCTACAATTATACAAAATCATGGCTCAATTATTCACCCATAATTCATTCATTGAAAATTACTCAGATACAAATGCCCAGAAACTTCATGATACTCGTTAAAAATCCATTCGTCCCGGCACTCAGTTCACAATCACTTTTTCCAATTGTCCGTTGTAAAATAAGCTTTGTGTACGGCATGAGCAATTGAACCGCGATGCGTTAGCGGTCACGTATAGACGCCGTCGCCGCCGCTTCCTTGGACGTTCGCACGCGCCATTTACTGCTGGACTGCCGTACTTGCGTAACTCTTTGTACCCGGATCCTCGACGGCCACCGCGATTCCTCCGCTTCCTTTTTTCTCTTTCATCTTGCGCGCCGTAATTCTGGGATAATGTTCCCAAACTCCACGCATACACGGAGAATGGGAGCGCGTAACTCGATAGTTTTACTGCCCCCTTTTTTTTCGATGTATACGTATAACGAATATATGGATGTGTTTAACTTGGCTAAATGAGGTAATGTATGTTTTATGTTAGGATTTGTTCTCTTTATATGTTTGAGAAAAAGGTGTACTGTTTAAGGTTGTGACTGGTGTATGTTGCATATTTTTAATAATTTGTTTTTGGAGTCGGTTAAGTCGTTTTGAATACGTGAATACGCGTTTCGAGTTGGGAATTATACTTTGCTACTAGTATTATAAAAACAATATCTACAGTGACATATTTCAACTATCATAAAAGCTAATCAAGCGCCGCCTCAGTCCAGTATAAAAATTATTATTATCACATTAATCTGTAGAATGTAACTATAAGAAGAATTTAATTAGGTCGATTCCTTATATGTTCATTGATATTTCTTCATTATGAGTCATATGCATATATTTGCTATTTATAATATTACTATTATTCATAGAAGTATTATTTTGTAAGATAAACTTAAAATTTTTTCAATGTATAGTAATAGTTTCAAAAAGCATGCAAGTTAGAAACAATGTGTACTAATATTTTGAAAAAAAAATAATTTTTTTATCATAAAAGTATAAATATTGTATGATATGAATGGAAAACTTGTTTAATGGTGGCACTCTAAATTATTAAAATAAATCTCAAATGTCAAGGGCACGTTTAAATACAGAATTAATTTTCTAAATTTTCTCATGGCTGTCTGTATATCATTATAACAATCTTACCACTTTGAGTACTTGATTATTCAAATTGCTACTCGATTCATGAACGCATAATAGTAATCATGTACGAGGTCTAAATACACGATGCGTAGTATGTAAACCATTATCTATTTGTAACTATTTTATTGGGGAAAACAGAAATAAGTAGGCTACGCATAAGTAATTCGCTTGTATTATATGGGAGCAATAAATCTTTTAACAAGCACAAAAAAAAACGACACAGATATACAAATTTCGTAAAATAAATCATAATACTCGTCCCTCGATAACATAATGCACAATAAAAATGCGAAGCTCGTGACAAAAAGAAAACAGATCGTCACATGGTCTTTCATAACTCCATGCGCTCCACCTGACATAATCACCTACGCTCGAAGCTTTGAACCACACCAGAAGAACCGCGTCATCGTACCACATTCGGCGTAATTGTATTCATAGCTTCCGACTGATTTCGCATATCTAATGCTTCGAAGGAAGCGGATTCCTCGGGAATATACATAGAAGCGATGCTGCGATTAGACTCGTTTTAAATGAAGTCGCCGCGACCAGTTTGGCAGCTCGTGTATGGCATAACGATTTTTTGACCTATCCGGATTCGCAGGTGAGCCCGTTATATCGGTTGCATAAGTGGCTCTCTAGGTTAGGCAAGCAAAACATAAGAGAACAACAGAATAAAAAGAGAAAACAGATGTGCAACTTGTGAGCATTTTTTGCGCTCTGAGTATTCACTTTGATGATCATGATAAGAGTACATGAATTGTACTGCAAGTATCGTTAGTTGTATTGGCAATACAAGAAGCGCATTGTTACATATTTCGGTAGAGTATGTTGTGACTGTATTTCATCAAACGGTAAAGATTGAACATTAAAGCCAATTCATAAGCAACGGATTTTTAAGTCTAAATATGGTATTACAAAACTCTATTCGTAAAAACCATAACGACACAGCGCAATATTCTTATTCTCTTCTCTCTAACGAATTCCATAATTTTTCAATAAAAAATATGAACTAGAATCGGAACGCGCATTTTTTATCAATCACAGCAGCCACTACATAATTATCAATAAAAATTTCCACAGCTAAGTCAAGCCTTTAATTGAAAGTCATTAAGCAAACAGCTTCTACTTACAATTATTACAAAATATAACAAAAGCTTCGGTATAGAAGAAGTATTTGAATAATTATCCGACTATTCATTCAGCTTACACCAGCACGCATGAAACGCGTTTGAGAATCGCGTAAAAAGAAGCCGCATACAGTATATGTACTTGCTATCGAGGTGCAGGAAAAATTTACGGGTCCCCAGGCCAGGCGATTATCAGCAGCGTCGAAAGACCTTGATCCTTTCCACTCGTATAGTATTCGTGATCCGCATACGCATCGATCAAATTATGCGGCGCATTGAAAAAGCACCGGGTGGCTCTCCTTACCACCGGATCGCTAATTGTCTTTTCTACTATTTCGAAGCGGATTCGAAGCCGAGTTTATGTAATGCACACACACACATACGCCAAGTGTGCTGCTTGGAAGTCATCGGGTTCTTTTCTTTTTTACGCTCGTCCGACCAAGTTTTTCAGAACTACTGCGGCAAGTTGATGCTAGAGACTTTCGATTTTATTATTTCATAGCCTTGGGGTATATTCGAGTAAATTGCCCATACTTGCCGTCGTTTCACGGAATAACTTCATAAGCTATGGCGGTTGGAGAATTTTGAGCATATTTAAAATAGCTTTGTTTCAATTATATAGTTTTAGCGGATGGTTAGAAGCATTTTTAAGACGGCGTGGTAATAAACTCGCCAGGTAACTGTTAAGTTTGAAAACTATTAACCTTTTTTTAATCTGAAATAGATATATTAAATATGAGGTAATTCTAGTTAGCATAAGAAACACCTGATTTTCCTGATTATATTGCTAATGTTGTTACCATAGAATAAGAAGGTATTTCTAACAATAAAGATAATAGGTTTTTTTAAATTATTTGGATTTGAGTATTTCAGTTCATCAGTTGGTATCATAATTCGAAAATTACTTTTGTGGGATTAGGTATTATCCAATTTAAGTATTTTTCAGTGTTTGTAGAGCACCAATGATAACTATGGCGACAACGCTTTGAATTAAAAAAAATCGTCTTAGTAGCTTATGAAACATCATCAATCATTTCGATGAATTCATTAATATTGCTTTAGATATCATGATTTATTGATTCATTGACACCTCCAGTCCTAATTACCCAGCAGAAGACTTTTGGAAGATAAAAAAAAAGAAAGGGCAGTTTATGCAATACATCCAAGAAATTTCAGTTTTTGTCCAATTCTTTTGTGATTGGTAATGGAATCGTCGTCCGTTATACATAATACCTATCGGCGATGCAGCCTTGAAGGGAAAGGAGTTTATAAAGCAAGGGATCCGCTGGAGCGAATGTCTGCTCCTTTCACCTTGGCAATAATCTTCGAGCGAAAATATAGAGTATCCGCGCGCGCCGCACGGATAATCGATGGTAAAAGTCAGCTGCTAAGTAACCGGTGCAATGTACACCGCGAATGCCTTTGCGTCCGGCGTGGCCATAAAAGTCGCGCGCTAGTGGTTCTATTCTTCGCTGGATCACGAGGCAACGTTTACTTACGGAATTACTGCACGCGCTTAGCTCTCCGGACTCCTGCAGGCAAATTCGCCGGTCTACGGGAATCGTGCCTAATTGAATCTATCGTTTTCACCATTGATCGTTTTATTGCCGTTCCAATTTGGCATTTGCTGCTTTTTGCTGCTGTGCTCGATTAGCGTATCCTTTTGCTATTCATTGTTTGCAAATTATCGGGTTGTTTATAATGGTGAATATATTGAAATGGTGCTAAATCAATTTGAGGTTAAATAAAAGGTTAAGGGAAATTCAGTCGTGGATTAGATTGAATGTTTGTTTGTATGATCAAGGATTGAAATAGTTGCTTAATACAGTACGGTATATTGTTCCGAAAATTTAATTATTTTCATTTGGTTCACCTGATTCAATAACACATGTTCATAAAGTTCCATGGTCTTCATTTTCAATAAAGTTGTGAAATGGGACTTAATGGATTAATTAAATAGAATTCTTTTTTCAACGCGTTATTTAAATGGGAAACTATATTAATAATAATATTTTCAGTGTTAGGTACTTCTAAATAATGAAAAACGTAATATACTGCAATCTAAAAAGAAAAACCACATCTACATTATTCGCGGTTTCAATTTTAATATTTTACCATTTCAATTATTATGAATAAATACGCAGTTCAAAGTTAAATAATAACTTCCTATATTCAAGATTACACACTTGTCACAATTAAGTTTTGATTTCGTATTTAAGTGTGCGGTTGTTGTTACATTAAAAATTAAATTATGCTAACTTTGAAATAACTACAAGGAAATCATAAATTTTGTAATCTTTTTGAATTGAACTTTCTAAATCAAATTCCAATATTTAGTGTAAGCTGACATATCTAATATTAATTTCGTTTTTAATAACATTGTGAAAATTTAAAACATAACAAAAGAGTTTTTTTAATGTATTCTTTATCTAAATAATGTTTTAAAAATAATTTAGAACAATAAAATAGAAATTGGCAATTATACATTGATACATCAAAACATAATTTACTACTTTAAAAATCTAATGCATAAATTCATTTCCAGTTTTTCTGTTAAAACCTACATGAAATATATGAAGAAATACAACTTTGCGTAATCCGTTTCTGAAGAAGCTATCGTCATAGATAAGTCGATAGTATATTTGAAAGCTGTTTAGTTTGTCGAACAGAAAATTTAAAATTGAGATAAAAACCAGAAAGCAAAAATGTATACTGTAAAAAAAGAAAGGCAGTAAAAGCAGTTAAATTATATCTACAAAAGGAAAAGAAATCAGATACGACATTTTCTCAGCTTAAGAAAAGTATCGATAATAAAACCAAGCAACAAAAATACATGTTATAAGTTGTTACCATCTGTATTAAGCAACTCTTGACCAAAATCCATACATAAAATACATCTGAAAAATGACCCACATAGAGATATACATGAGTATAGAATATGAAAACCATGTAGAATACAAGATGTCCAGAATAAAATTATTTTTGTTCTTGCCTGTTTTAGCAGTAATTTCAAAGCAATTTTTATAAGAATATTAAAATGATCAAAATATTATTCAAAATATTTTTAATCACTACCGCCAAGTGCTCAGTTTTCAATTACTCTAGAAAGTTTCGTATACTTTCGTCATTGCATAAATAAAAAGAGAGAAAAATAAATCTGTTCTTCTTTTCATTATTATGATGCGTAAAGGTTTCATCTTGTATACCAAGCAATAAAATTATACCTGTAAATTGTATGCAGTTTTAATCAGCCATTTTAACCTGAAGAGCTGCTGTTGATCAGGCCAATAACCAGTTTATAATCATGTTTTAAGTTGTGTAAAATAAATATTCGCAAAAAGTTATAAGTAAAAGTAGATATTGAAGAAAATGATAATAATAATAAGTTGTTGTTAGAATACGGTAAATTTGACGGAAACATCAAACACTGAATCCTCATTAATTATTCCGACCATTATTTTTTCAAAGATTGGTATTGCACTTGCTGTTGCATTTGAAAGTTTGAAGTAAAGTCAAGTAGCTTGACTGATTTATAACTTGACACCTTGGTTGCAACTTTTTTCGAGGAAAAAGCGAGATACCATCTTCATTTTTTCTAAAATACCAGGCTATAAAAAATATCCTTTTGGATAAGTATCCAAATATCCGAAAAAACAGCCACGGCAGTTTGTCGCAGAATGTAAAAGTATCTGAATGAGTGAAACAATAGAAAACAGATTCATGTAGACGTCATTGTAAGCCAAACGAAAGTACATGACTGTATCATAAATTTGAATAGTGGTAGCAATTAGGAAGGGTAATGCTGCTTCACAAAGCTAGATAGGAATCAGATGGCCTAAGAGTTTTTTCTGCTTCCACGACACAATACGAATTTCGCTATAAATGAAAACAAATAAAAGTATATAGTACAACACAGTAGTTTCATTGACTACCGCTATGAAATGAAATGGCGGAGAAATTTTCCTGATAAAAAATTGTAATGAAAACGATATCAATCGTGGCACGTTGAAAATACAGAACGGAAACTATTCCAAATAAGATAATAAGATAGTATAAATAATAGTCTGATCATTAAAGCTTACCGGAAATATCTATAACCTTTATTTTAAATCGTGATAATTTTTATATCAGCTGCGTTACTTGCTTTAACCTGCTATTTAAAAATGTTTTTGTATAAATCAATAAAGTTTATATTTAGATTAATTGATTTAATAACTGTTCAGTTCACAGTCGTTTCACTTTATTATATCCAAAGGCAATCAGTGCTCTTGAATTCAGAAGAATGACTTACGTAGAAAAAGCGTGATATTAAATTTATTACTTGCTGCTTTTATAGAATCATATTTTAGTATAAGATAAGTTTAGTTTTCTCGCTTTCCACATAACGATACAGCTGCTACTACGCAAAAATTTTCATCTCTTCTGTTAAACTTATACACAGTATACCTAATTAAAAATTAATTGTACATGAATAATTTTTCTACTTTGCCAACGTGGTTACGCAAAATTTTCGTGTTTTAATTTTGTTTTTAATCAGGTTCATTAGCAAGTTTTTATTTACCTACAGCCGCTTCGTTAGATACTTATAATAAGCATCTTTCAACGAAATTTTAATGAACCCCCGTAAACCTTCACATAAATATAATATTAATTTTAATACAGCTGCTTCCTGAATCGGTATGCATCCAAACTTAATGTTTCAATACTCAATACTCAATGCACGTAAAACAGGCATGTCCAGACCAGACAACCAGTAACGGCAATTGAACAACCAAAATTACAGTAACCGATTTTTCACAAAAAAGAAAAAACTTGTAATGTGTAATTCAAGTGCAGAAGAGAAGTCGGAAAATCGATGGTCGTATAACTAGTTTATTGCACTTCCGTTACAACTATACACTCGAACAGCTTATCAAACTCGTAATTGTGCAGTCTCCTCTGTACTGTACTGAACTGGAATTTTAACAATGATTGAGTAACCTGTTAATAATGTACTGATTACTGTTTAAAATTTACCACAGTCCCAGGTAATCGACTACTGCATCGACCTCATAGTATCTATCTTATGTCATTTCCTACTCCTTAGTCTGGTGTGCGCTCTTATACATTTTTCTATAAAATCCACCAATTATGGAAATTTCAGTATACTTATATTCCTTTTAATATCCACCGATAACATAAATGGCTATCCATTACAGCGACGTTACGTGAAATATGTATTGCACTGCGGGCGCAGCCGCTTTATATACGATTAATTTGAAGAATTCAATTAATTCTTCTAATTAATACACTCTGATTAACACCAGTAATGCCGTTCGTACACCTAATAACGGCGTGCGTATAAGTGCAAAAAACACATCGGTGCAAAAAGAACCCACGGGTTCATCCTGATTCTCCCCCACCTCATCCTAACCCCAAACAAACAAATCGCTTTCTTCCAACCGAACCGTCTTCCCTCCACATCCGATCTCAACTCCCACCAAGTCTCCGAGAAATGTATCCAAAAAATTATAAGATCGCACACACGGCACACAGACCATGCGCGAAAATGACATAACGTTGTATATCCACACAACCGGTGAAAGATACCAACGTCACGGGGACATTCACACACACACACACACACACACACATGTAGGAGAGAGAGAGAGAGAGAGAGAGAGAGAGAGAAAAGAGAGAAGGAGGAAGGGGGGGAGGCGAGAGACATGGAGAGGAGTCGATTCTCGAATCTCGATTCCTGCACGGGGGCACGCTCACACATGCATACGGCACAGACAGTCTCGTAGAGAGCAGAGGCCCCACACGCACGCTCGCTCGAGCCACACACGTATATACACTCTTATACACACGCAGCCGTTGCCGCGCCGTAAGACATCAGCACCTCCTTCACCGCCTTCCTCAAACGAGCCTCGCACTCCGTGAGGTACACATCTCTGCACTCTCTCTCACTCTTTTACTCGCTCTTTTTCTCTCTCTCTCCGTCTGTCTTTCTCTCGAGCGCACGCACGCAGGAGGAGAGCAAGCGCGAGCCGCGCGCACAGTTAACGCACCATTCGCGCGAGCCGCACACGCCCGTAAGTCCACGAGCTCTTCTTCTTCTCCTCGCTTCTTTCGCACTTGTCCAGACCGTTTGTGTGTATGTGCGTCCTTTTGTGCATCTGCGACTGGTCCCAAGGTTTGGCTAATCCTTTTTTTTTTGCTTTTATCTTCGCTTACGTTGGAGACGTTGTTCGTATTTTTAATCGCGCACACGGTGATGGTGATTTTTCGTTGAACTTCGAGACTGCAAGGATAGATTTTTGGCATTGGCGAACGCATGGGTTTTTGTACGTATAATGTTAGCTTATGCTCGAATTATATAACGTAATTTGATGTGTAATTTCCTTGCTTATACGGTATCACTTGCTTTCCACTATAAAATTCTTAAAAATCGGTATGTAATTTTTGCGCGGTGAAGGATAAACAGTTGGAATTTAATTTCCACAGACAGTTGAATTTTACATTCTTCCTCAACACCTTAACAAACTAACGCTATTTATAATTTGACATATTACATACTTCGTTTTAACACTGTACTTACATAACGTAATCTAGAATATCATAGTCGAAATAGTTAATCGTTGCATTAACATTATCATTCTGATTTAACCCATGGTATACCTCCAATGACGATTATTGCGAATTCGAGTGAGACTGTACACGGTGGTCCCGGCGCAGGCGCAGGCGGCGGGTCGCGCGTGTAACGCGATATAAATATATATAAGTGAAAGAGAAAGTGGCGCCAAATTCGAATGAAATTTTCGAGGAGAGATTGACACAGAGAGAAACGTCTCGGCTTCCTTTTTGCAGGAAGGAGCGAGAGTTGAAGCGAGCGACTAGACAGAAGCAGACGATCGTCGACGGCGAAGCCAAGGAAGGAAAATACAAAAGATAGACGAGGATGAAGCTGTCGTTGACACTTTGCGGTCTGCTGCTGGCTGTCGTAGCCGTCAGTTGCAGCCCGATCGTCAAGAGGGAAGCGGTTGACGACCTCAGTCCACTGAACGAAGTGAGTCTCTTGAAAATATTCTCCCTACTGCATACATATCAGACATTCATTATTCGATGCGATCCACATATATACCCGTACATAACATATAGAGTTTCACTTAGGTAACCACCTCTGTGCTTGATAAAATATATATTATATATATATATACATTATATGTAAGCGCTTTTCAAAAAGTTTCGATTTCCGAGATGAAAGTATAGAGGCGAGTCTCCGTTGCAATTCGAAGGTTACATGCATGGTGCGCCTGCATAAAAAGTCCGACGACGATTAACTTATATATTACAGACACTTGGGTGAAAAGACCACGTATATCGTATGGGTGTTTCTTTTAACGATTACCGCCTCGTGTGTGTTTATTTTCAGGCGAATTAAGAGCTTACGTAATATGGGGAGAGTCGCGAGGTGGGGTAAACAAGACAACCACTGGAGAAATTACAATCGCTATGGCTTAAGAATCATCGCTTATCGCAAATGGTATCTAATGATTTAAACTATTACGAAACCGCTTTATTGTTTTAAGCATTACATTCAAGAGAAACGGTAAAACGATCAATTGAAAGTTGTACATGTGATACGTCAAATACATCGTAAAACAGACAGCTCAATCACTTTAAACGCCAATAACTTTTCCATTGTGACCCCATAAATTACATAAGATGCAGCCGGTATAACGAACACTCCCTCGAACCTATACGTGTACAACCTTAACCGTCAAAAAAAAAAAGGAGCAGCGCACACCCGCGACGAATCGCCATTAAATTCATCATCGTTTTTTCGGTCCGGATGAAAAGAGAAAAAAAAAACAAACGAACCCACAGAGCCTCGATGCACCACATATATACACACGGCTTTCGAATTAACGCGCGCGGTCATCGTAATATCGGTCTCGAAAATCGCCGAGCGGAAGGAGCTAAGCGATAAGAGAGCAGCCGACTGTCTGTGTGTCTGTCTGTGTGGTGTGTGTACATGTGTGTGTACGCGCAGTGAAAGTGGCCAAACAGCAGCGGCAGCGGCAGCAGCGGCTCTCGTGAGGTCCACACATTGCCAGGCCATACACGTATATTACCTACTTGCGCTTGAAATTAACCGACGCGACGTCTCGATATACGGACTCGTATTTAAGTGCCTGTATATATATATACATATGTCTGACCACGTGGCCGAGTGTGGGCTGCCTTTAGAGCGGAATTCGCGTTTCCATGCTTTTTTTTTCTTCTCTCCGTCTCTCTCTTTCTCTCTCTTTCTCGCTCTTCTTATTTTCGTGCTTGGTTTACTTCTTTTCGGTGTCGCCGGTGTAAGTATACGCGTTACTATCGATTTCGATCGCCAGCAGATTTTCGCTCACTCGCGCGCTTATAGCTCCACTCTTGGACGTTACTTATACGTTGGGAATTGATTGCAGTTGGTTTGATGTATTTAAACGTTATAGAACAGAAATTTTCGATTGGGGCTTGCGGAAAATCCGTTTTTCGGAGCTTTTCGTAATAAGTATTTTTATATAAGGTAAAAGTATTGAGTTGCATAAGTGTTAGTATGTTTATTAAAAAAATACTTTTTTGTCAAGAGTATTCTGAACATTGAATTAGAGATTTAGTTTATGGTTATGAATTTACGTTCTTGGTGAAAAACATTTGTTAATCGTTGACGAATAGGTATATTTTACTGTTGATGAATTTCCTCAGCTATGGGCGTAAATTCACGACCTTAAGCAGTTCTTTCTCTCAGCACGTGAGTAACTGATTTGAATTTTTCATTATGACCATACATGATCATTGGTGTACATTCAATATAAAATTTCCATTTACCATTTAATAGTTAAAGCCTTTTAGTAGAAATTAGTGTGCATCATGACAGGATCACTTTTATCTCAAACAAAACACGTATTTGCACTTATTCAAATGTTTATAATACCGACCCTTATCAATTGCTTCAGGATTGACACGCTTTACCTGTCCAATTTCAAAATAGCGTAAGAGTAAAAAAAGACACTACAAATTTAAAAAAAAAAATACCAATCACTCAGACTTTCATCACTTGAACAAAAGAGCGAATACGATGACCTCTTGATTTTGTCCTCGCCGAGTCTCCTCACAGCATCCCATCGATCAGTTACGAAACGCATAAAGCAAATCAATCGCTTATAATCTTCATGTATTTCAAGGACGCTCGTGCGGTCCACACTCGCGTGTTCACACACCAGACATACAGACACGCGCGTAGCTCACCTCTTTCTCTGCCGTGAGGCTTTTTAATTAGTCGACCACGTCTAGAAACCAAATAGCCACACCACCACCTGACGCAACCGAAGCGCATATAAGAGCTGGCGAAAAGGGGCGTTTCGCAATAGTTTTTTCCACATTGCCATTTCTGCGTTTAACGCGTTCTCTCTCTCTCTCTCTCTCTCTCTCTCTCTCTCCCTCTCTCAAATTTACACTATGCGCTGGACTCCCGAGGGCGAGAGATAAAGGAGACGGGAAGGAAAAAAAATTGTCACTTTTCCACGTGGTCACACGCGACTTTTTTCGATTTGCTAATGTCAATGGTATTTCAAAAGCAGCGCGCGACGCGACGTCTCGAGCCACTTGCCACCACCGTCGCGCGTCCTACATTATTCTAATGATGGCTTGCGGCGAACGGATTTGAAATGTAACGCGTTCTTTGAGAATTTCGTCGCGATGGAATTCATAATTAAGGCTTATAGGTGATGGAAATGTGCTGCGTACATTTGTCTATTTACTTTGGAATTAGGTCAGTGGCGGAAACCTATTTTTGTAGGGCCAGTTGACGAGCTCTCGGTCTACGTGTTCACACGGTGTTTTAATACGCACGGCGAACGCACCAGGCGCCACCCGTAATTAATTTTGCATGACCAACCCAATTTTTCCGTGTTTTTGCATGACTATACAAGTTTAGGTAACAGGTTCAATGTATGCACACCTTTAAAGTGAAATTATCGTAAGGTAAATTAAATACACATCAGTCATTATTTTGTAGAGTTCAAAAAAATTTTAAGGTGTAACGAAATTAATTTTCTTACAATAGGAACGTAATTGGAATAACAATTACAAGATGCGCGTGTACTGATGAAATTAATTTATGGGGTCACACACTTTTTATCAATTAAATTAAACACATTCCTATGTCCTTTTCTCAATAAAAGCGGTAAATAGAATTATGAAACTGTTCTCAATGCATATAAACTACGATTGATATAAAACACATGTAATCGCGTTACCAACTGAAAAAATTCAGCCAAATAATGTGTTTATAAATATCATACTTGCCTATTATGGAAAATGTTCTTATGAAAGAGTACATATCATAATTACATGGAATCAAAGCGTAACCTCTTAATGCAACAAAGACTTCTTACGTACAATCTTACAAAGTGAATAAACTACTGTAGAATGTTCGAAGCGTTGAAGAGTTTCCCGTACGAAGATGAAAGTTCGTTGATTCAAGAAACCGCATTAACAGCGTATCTTTTACTAAATCTCCAAAACCACGCAAAAAAAAGCAAAAGAAATTTTCTTCTCCCAACGATTGCAGCTTTCGAGCAATTAAATTTAATCAAGCAGTCAAATTAAGTGTATTAAAAAAAAGAACATGCCATGGAGAAGCAGCAGGAGCACAACAAATCAAGGTTTTAACGAGCCACACATTGAACTCGACCCATAATTTCGAAAGTGCATGCTCATCACACGCGGAAAAAATAGCTATATGGCGAAGAAAACGTCGTCGCTGCCGTATAGCGAAAAACCACAGCAGCACAGCTTCGACGACGACGACGACGACATCTGGGAAAATTTGCATTTCCAGACGCGCCGATGTTTTTTTCCCCCCTCGGCAGATTTCACCTGCTTTAAAAGAGTGGGACACCAAGATAATCATAACTATATAGCGATGAGTAAGAATGGAGAAAAATCGCTCGCGTCTACTTTTCATGTATCATGTATAATACACTTGTTATAGCGAAATTGCTTCCTCCGTACAGGGAGCGTTTTTTCTTATAAGCTGGCGTTCGCATTGTAAGGCGAAATATATGTGTCATGTGCACCTGCACGAAGCGAAAGAGAGGGACATGTTAATTGTAAGGCTCGCTCGTTGTTAGTTCGACTTTAGGAAGTACGATTTGTTTATAATTATTGTATATATGTATGTATAGCTATTGTCCGATGACCACATCGAGAGCGTCATTAATGTTTCGTCAGGTTTATGTCTTTCAGAACGACGACGACGAGAGGGGCGACAGGGACAAGAGGAAAATTGGCATCGTCAAGCTAGGCGTCTCCAATGGCATCATCAATTTCGTTTTCGGGGTAATTATTCCTTCGCCTTTAACCATAACCTTTTTCTTTCTCTTTCTTCTGTTCTGTTTCTATTAATTACCCGGGAAGCAATTGAGAAAAGGGCTCCACATAATGATACCCAATGGGAAAAAGTGTTTCGTTATGATTGGACGATGAAAATCCTATTCTTTCTTTTTTTTCTTTTTATTTCGTCGATAGATGCAAGAAGACTATTGTCACTTTTTGCGGGTTAATTAGTGTCTTACGAGTTATTAATGATCGGTTTCGGTGGTTTAAAACCTTGTTTACGAGTAATTAATAGGGCGCGTAAAAAAAGAAAATAAGCTATGAGGAGAGCTTCACCGTGCATAATAAATATTTATCTTTTCGATCATTACTATAAAGTATTGAAAATAATTAACTTAACTACAACAGAATTTAAAATGTAAAAAATGCAAATAATCGTTCTGTTGACTAATAACATCCTAGCAATGATTTCATTTAGCAACGACTTAATGAAGCGATTAAGTAACGGAATTCAATGAACTATTTGGGTTAATACAATACACCTAAGCATTAATTATTCAATAAGAAGTTTATTATACCTCGGAAACTGAAATCTAGCAAACGAGACACGAATATTTGCGTTAAAAAAAAAAAGTATACGACATAGCTGTCAGTAGATACCCCTTTTGACGCAATCCTCTAAATAATATGACCGACAACGAAAACGTATCACTGCGACCTATGTTTAATGCGGCTTGTAACGTAAAAAATGTGTCCCAAGGTTCAAGTGACTCGTCCGAGGCTTTCTACCGGCGTCTAAGTTACGAATATTACGATATCCAACGTCCACGCATATACAGGCATACTTGCATAATCCAAAGTATTTTTCCTCGTTTTAGAAATAGATGTATATAACTCGAATGAATATTCATCCAGCGATTCTTTTGAAACGGTAACGCTTTATAACGGGGATGAACGTGATATGCTATTTAATTATTGTTCGAAAGGAAATATGATAACGTCACTTTTTTTTGGTGAAGCAATTTCTCTTTATGCAATTGTCTGCTCGGCAAACAAATCTATTCGGCAACTTTAGTTGTATGTAACTAGTGTGAACATGTTATTACTAAAACTTGACCGTTCTCGCTCAATTACTCCACATATGGAGAAGGTTGAACATTCAGTTCGTCATTTCTAAATACTTCGGACACCAGTCAAATGAATATTATCCAAACAAAGACATTCAGCATCTAATTTTTCGACCATTAATACCAAATCGATTGAGCGATGAAAGACGGCAAAAGTGTTGGTAATAACAGCGAGTCAGTAGCTTACGGAGATTAACCTTATGCTCGATAAACGAAGCTGCCCCGTAAATTGGCAAATTTGCAGAAGCTGGACGCCTTCCTGGACGCGAAGACGAAGGCCCTCACGGTACTGGACGAGGGCAACAAGGCGAAGAACGCGGCTTTCGAGATCGACCCGAACAGGTCGGCTACCAGCGAATTCATCAACAAGTTCATCGCCCAAAAACTGAAGGCAACAACGGGTAGCGTTGGTCCGCTCATCAATGCCGGTACGACCTTCCTGTCGAGCGCCAAACAAGGAATCGCGGGTGCATTCGCCTCCAAGTTCGCGCCTTTGAGCTCGCTGTCTAGCGGATTGACTGGTGGACTCTCTTCTGGTAAGCTTTGGCTTTTGTATGGGTGAATCTTGGTTCCGGTGTAGTTGATGAATGTTGGAAGAATTGAGAATATGGAATGATATATATGATTAATGACGAGTAGTCAAAGTTGCTCTAAGTCGGACACATTGCAATCGCGTATAACAATAAGTTCAAATTACGGGTTTCATTGCGTGTATTGTCAATGTGTTCGATATGACTCACATATTAACATATACAAATGATTGTTTACAAAATAGAGAGCTCGAATTAAAAATAAAATTTAATGATTCATGAATTAATATTAGACTTACGATTTTTAGTCTCATGTGTTACAAGAAACATTTAATTACATTCGGTCAATAAAATTATTCTTGTAATATCGTTTTATCAGACAGAAAGAAAATGCACGGGCAATGCTAATTTTTCCTTCATTTTTTAATTTAAACCAAATTAGTCGGTTATGCTCCAGTAGCAATTACAAATAATTTAACAAATATTCCGCTCTTTTATATAATTATCTAAATTATAAGGAGTAATTATTACTTACGCACCGAAAGTCAGTTTCATCGAATTGATTTTGTGAAAAGTCGGAGTACAGAGAAAGAATGCGAGGTTGTGCGAAAAATTATCTTCTAGAAAACTGCTTTGCAATTTTCATTGTATCTCGTAACTAACGCAAAAAAGTGGTATAATAGTCCTTACCTATTATTGCGACTACAAGACACTAGTGGTGTAGAATATATGTTAGTTAATTTTTTTCTTCAAATATTATGAAAAACATGATTGATAAATTAGCATAATTTTTGTAAAGTAGCACGGTAAGCTCGTAGAAGTGTTGCTCGAGTAATTATTATTATTATTGTGTTCTCTTTAGAGAAAAAAGCTTGCACTTTTTTGCATATGTACGTAAGTGGGTTAAATAAACAAATCGATTGTGTAAAGCGTAAGTTATGTACAAAAACCGCGATACGGATTTGAGAAATCAGATTTTATGCTTTAATTAGCACTTACTTATCATGAATCAGATAGAATCATTTTTTTTTTCGAAAATCGTGTTAATAAAGTATACTTTTGAGGTAGAAAAATAATGTAAAGTGGAAACCTTCAAAAATAGTGCTGTCGATGTTGATGAGTCAAATATCATAATTACGAAATAATACCATTGCATAAAACAGTTCTGAACAGATCATTTAAAATCAAACGTACATAATTATGCACTGCATTTGTGCACGAAAACCTTTCAAAGCATTTATCTCGCTGACTCGAAGCTCAAGTATTGGTTCTATTCGCGAAAATCTCCCGTAGCTTACTCATGCCTTCACTCTCCAACTATTTTTTTATACAAAAATTATTCCCTCCCCCGAACATCAATCACTCCATAGATATATAAACGACCGAATGATCCGCAGGTGGTGGCGACGACCACTCGGGCAACGGTGGCGCCGGCGGCGGCAGCAACAGCGGCAGCTTCATCACGAGCCTCCTGGGCAGTCTGAGCGGCGGCAACGGCGGCGGTGGTCTCGCCAGTCTCAGCAGCCTCAGCGGCGGCCTCAGCGGAGGCGGAGGCAGCAACAACGGCGTCGATGACAACGACACGGACTTCCCGAGCGCGAGCGCCGACGCTAACGCAAGCGCGGGCTTCGCCAATCTCGGCGGAGGGGTAGGAACAAAAAACTGAGAACAAACAAACAAATGCATGATGTTGTGGGGGAGAAGCGACGCACTTTGCCTTATTACGACCCGTTGAAGCAGATCTCGATCCCCGCGAGCGATTTCTCTTCTCGTTGTGCACTTGCTCTTCCGAAATTTTCCGACCGCTCGGTTCGCTTAGATACTTTGTGCGAGACTTTGTGCTTGTTGCAAATTTCGGAGAGCGACGATGAATTATATTGGTAGGGACGATTTCGTCGAGGCTTAGCTTCGATGGAAGACCGCGACGTGGAGATTCTAAATTTTTTATGTGTACGAGCTTACATTGAGTTATCCTTGGCAGAAGCTGAGTTATCCTTGACAGGACACACAAAAGTACCATTGATTTGTAAATATATACGCAAGTTTATCACGTATACTTTTGCACCATCCAAAATATTTATTACTAACAGTTTTTTCATTCTACTGGAAATTCATGATTAATTGTACCTATACAAACGTTAGTGAAATCATTACAGTTGCGTTTTCGCAATATCGGTTGATCTTGCTTACTTTGAGTATAATCGAAAGTATATACCCATGCACCTAGAAAAGTGACAGAATGAAAAATATTAGTAAATCGCTTCTACCGAGGATAACTTTTTCAAATATTCTATTTTTATACGAATGAGTTGAAGCAGAAGGTTGTAACGGTAATAATAATATTAATAATGATAGGAGTAGTGCAAATTATATTTTTTTATGAAAATCTTGGTAAAATGTCATCGATCAATGCTATTAACAGAATCGCAGATAATCTCACTATTTTATATTAATGATCATTGGTACTGGCAATAGTCAATTGCGACAATTCACAGTTCGTCTCATTCTCCGTAAGTCGTGAAATCTATAATGCGCATTTAATTAAAATGCTTCAACGGGTTTTAAGGAAGTGCGGTTTCGCTATACCAACAACAGAAACAATAAATTTTCCAAACAAACTCGCACTCTCCGATCGATCACCCGCACGATGAAACGGATATAATCAGTATAAATCCAATTAAAACTCGTGGCGCAAGATACGTACGAGCGTCCAGCACGAAATTACAAACCAGCAGTAGTTATTCCTCATGCCAATTACATCCTGTTTAACAAATCATTCCATTCCTTTTCTTTTTTTAATTTTTGTTTAACGATATTCAGGCATTTATCTTTATCCATAACAATTCTCGCACCATTTATGTTTTGTATAATAGTATCTCATAATTTTCCTGTACGAAACTTATATGAATGTTGCATGAGGTTCAATTTAACGGGTTATTGGATTAATTGTAGTCGAGAGTTTTGCCAAGCATTTGTTGATTGTCGATGAAAAATGACAGATATAACTCGCTCGAAGAATCCCGATGCTGGAGCAGTACCACTCACTTTCCCTCATAGAATTAACTCGCTTCGTCTTGCAAGAATATCATTAATCGCTATGCTAACAAAACAAAGTATTACTGCGTGTGAGAGAGAGAATGTTTCATGCATCGATGTATTTGACTTTTTGCTTAACCTTGCGCTTAACAGCTGCGAAGAATGCATTTACTTCATTTTTTTTACATCGTTCCGCAGCTTTTCTTCAAGTATAATAGAAAGTCGGGCTTTGCAATTTAGCAAAAATCTACGATAGCGCCAATTGCTTTTGCGGAATTTTCAAACTTTTAGAAAGTACTTATGGCTTATAACAAGCTAAATCAATGCATCACATCTTTCATTTGAATTAGACGCTTTTACAGTAAAGTACTCATTCATAGGTTTCGAACATCATGAAAATAAAAAATAAAAACACACAAATAATTACGTACAATCGTTACCGATTGCGTGTATATACGCAGAAAAGGCAATAATAACAGCGCAGCGACGAAAATCAGAAAAAAGTGTCACGTTAAGACCTAATTTCGCTCGTCGAGGACAGCCACGCGAAGGCTAAGCGAGCGCGCGGTGCGAAAAAAAAAAGTCAAATTCATCGATGATAGGCCATGAGGCGAATCACGACACGAGTAGTTTTGCATACTTACCATAATATGTTATGCATGCCGGGATGCACTGAAATCTCAGCACCAACCACCAACATTAAAAAAAAACAGCTTAACAAAAAAAAAACATAACTATGAACAAGTCTGAAAGTCGACTATGTTGTGTATTGCAAAACTAGTACGAATACACGCCACCGAATCCGCAACAGTACTACAACTACGGCCGATGAACGTGGGATGGTGCCAACGACGACGACGACGACAGCGAGACGAAATTTGATTTAGGGGGTGCAAAAAGAACCAACGGCGATGCATACGTCTTACACGAGTGAGTTGTGAGCGATTGGCTGCGCGGGAGATGAATATAGTCTGTGTACAGGTGACCTTGAGCGACCTTGAAGTAGAGGGCACAGGGAGGACAACAAGAACACGCCGTTATATACGTGAAACAATTAATAATCAAAATATTATTATCATATTTATGCGTCTTGTGGCCATATTTCAAGGACATTGTCTCTATTATTATTATTAATGTTATTTCTACTGTGTTTTGTTCGTGCAAATCGTTGATTTGCCTGATAAATGAAAGATTTTATTTTGTACGGTGTACTTTGCAACCTGTATATCGTATATATGTAATTATTTTATACGCGCAGTGCACCACTTTTATAC
>UELV01095940.1:0-11966 GCA_900490015.1 Megastigmus stigmatizans | reverse complement strand
TGTGTAGCAAACAATAGGAGCAGCTGATTGAGAAAGCGAACGTATCCTTAAATTTCGGGTCGAACAGGTATAGTTGCGCTTAGGGGATTCTTTTCAACTAAAAATAGTTGTATATATGTATGAATAGAATGAATTATGATCTTTTTATACCTGAGAACATGTAGAAATAAGAAATTTATGAAGGCAATAAAAGGGAGCACGGTGTACGACCGAATAATCTCAGGTATACGGCATCGAAGGTTACACGTCAAATAGTACGGCTGACCGCGCGCAGGTAGCAACTTTGCATTCGTTGAAAAACATACTTAAACTCTTCGGATCTTTATAAAAATTTAATACAATACTCTTAGATATGTATACTTTCGAAAAATCAAATAAAAAAAATCGATTTTTTGAAAATGAGAAAGTAGGTAGAACCCTTAAGGAACTTGTTTTAAAATGATGACGTTTTGGTAGATAGTGGGTACAGAGATACCATACCACTTCTACAACTTTTAGGTATTGATCATTGAATGCCTGCAATAGTTCCCCCCGGACAAAGATAACTATCTACTGAAGATGCAAATGCAAATTACAAAGAGCAGATAGATAGTAGAAAGTAGAAATGGTTAACTTCGATCTGTGTTTAAGATGTTAGAGAAAACATTCAATATACAGCAGGTAAAGTATACAAATTCTATCGTGTTTCTGGTGCAATATTAAATCAATTTCATCCCGTTATACTTATGCAAGCTGCAACCCAGGACATTGCTCAACAAATCTTATTAAGATCACGTACTCGTAATATAGTTCAAACTAGAGTTGAACTAGATAATCTAGTACATAGAAATGGACAATGTAAACGATTAGATCATCGTGACCTTCCAGGCTTCCCTATTTTGGACTTAGAATATCTATGGGACTTAAAAGTTGGGGTTTATGAAGTTTATCTTGCCCCATCTTACATAAAAGACAAACTGATAAGAGAAAATGATGAGGAACTTCAACTTGATGAAGGTATAAATGAACCAGGTTTCCCGAGAATCAGGATGTATTTCAGGTTTCGAAATGCAACGAGACATCAAGCATTCATTGCTTACAATAATGATAATGCTGATGAAATAAATGGCGCTGATGATGCTAATGCTGATGATCCCATTAGCGGGTATTATTGCACATATTAATCAGGAGCCAGATCTCTCGCCACGTGCACTCGTATCGCCTCTATTTTATGGTTTCCAGGTTATGTGCGATATCGAAATAATGTTAAGTATCCAGATTACTCTCTGCTAACTACAGCGCTACATGCAAGTAATAGACACAACAAAATGATGAGCAAAATCTTAATACTTAAGTGATTGACTAGAATAAGCTTTGTCAGCTATTATAATGTGACAGTACAAATCATCCCTTTTTAGAGCCAAATGATCGGGTTACGCTAATTCCAACGGCAAAGTTCGGTGGTCAAATTTGGAAGTGTTCCAGGTCATATACGGACGTCAAATTATCTGCTCTTTTTATTCCCAGTGTTAAAAATAGTATATACACCAACACACTATACAGGGTGTCCACAAAGTTCCGGGACACCCCAGTAAGTCCCAAGATATAACTATTTCCGAAGAGGTTAAGGTCATTCCTGTAGTAACTTTCAATGGGGAATCCAATGGTGACCTTGGTATTGACCTTGAACTTGTCCTTCAAGGTTACTTCAAGGACGACTTTTTTTTCAAATGCAAACCACTATTTTTGACCACGGCAATCGAAAGAACGGGAAATTTTACGAACAAACATGTACTCAGGTTATAGGTCAGGTATGACCTTGTTGGTTACGCAAAGGTCAATTCAACTTAAACAAGGTCTGGGTATTTTAGAGAAAAGATAAAATACCTTATAATGATAATAAGGATATTTTTTCATCAACTCAAAATGAGAAATTCAATAGTTGGTCTTGCTTTTGACTTTGAACTATCCCTTCAAGGTCATTTCAAGGTCAACTTTTTTTTTTAATAGAGCCCTAATATTTTAATTTAGGAAATCGAAAGACCGAATGCTTTTACGCTAGAAAATGTACTATCTGTGCCGACCACGTGTACACCTACCACTACGCTCTCTTACGCTCCTACGCTTACTCAATCTGTTGTGTATAGACGGGCGCCATCGACTTTTGTGCCGCCGATTGGTGGGCCTCCGTACGTTGGACCTCAGCCAAATGTAACCCCATCCAGATTGTCTATATCTACGAATGCTTAAGGTGGTCTTGTTTCATTTCTGAATAATACTCCTTGCTCAGTGAATGTTCTTGATTTCTCATGCTGCTGATTCTTTGCTCAACCGTACTTCGTTTACACTCGACCCGAACAAAAAGCTGGACATAATGTTTGATGCTGTTATGATGATAGTTATTCAGAGCAAGTAGATGCATCAAAGTATTAAATCAATTGAAGCTAGATTGAATAACTTTACCTCAATGATTAATGATCATAAAATCCGTCTAAAAGATCTGGAAAATGGTGTAGCTCCTGCGTACATAGAGATGGACGAACTTCGCGAATCCTTATCTATCCAGCCTATTCACTACGAAATGACAGCTGATCTTATTATTTCTGGATTACCGCGTAAATCCACGATTAATGATAGCGAAATATTCAACGAGCCATAGGTGTAGAAAGTTTTTTCGGCGACGTTATCAACATTACTCGCACAAAAACAAGATTTTTATCTGGCGGAAACCCCACCACTGTGAACTTCTTCTCTTTAATCAAAAAATGCAAATTAGTGCAAGTTAGAAACGAGGTTATGCGGCTTAAGATTGGCAAAAGTGATTTACCTACGACACGGATTTTTCCTAACTTGTGTAACATCTTAGAGCAGAAGCTTTATTTGAATAAATGGCTCCCGCCGCGAGCGTATTAGTTGTGGCAGGATGCTAGAGCGAGGGAGCACGAAACTGGTTATGAGAGAGTCTGGGTGAGAAACGGGATTATTTTTGTTCGCAAGGACGCATCTGCCGACAGCATAGTTATCAATTCATAGATCAATCTGAAGAAGATGCTATGAGCCTCACCTAGCGGTATGAATAATGTTGTAAACGAGGATGGTCTTCGCATCTCTCATTTTAACATAAATTCTATCGACCGTAAACATGATATAGTTTGTAAATTTGCCAATGAGAATAGACCTCACCTGCTTGGCATAACTGGAACGTGACTTGACCCTAACTTTGACACGTGACTATTGTCGGTGATATAAATGCTAACATGCTTGTAAATAATTACGATTCTAATCACTTGTCGTCACTCATTAGCGAGCGCTCTATGTACATAATCCCATTAGGACGGACGCATATTGGTGGTAATTCGATCTAGCACCTAGATCTTGCTATAGTAAATTCCCAAACTAACGTACTCGCATTTTCTAAATAAGATACGCTAATAGCTGCAAGTTACCATGCAATTAATTTTACTTATAAGGTCAAATGTAGAAAGATAGAACCGAAAGTTATAAAGTTCTGTAACCTAAAAAATTGTACTTTCAAGCAGCTTGCTGATTCTCTGACTGTATCCCTTGCAGGGCTGGGTTTTGAAGTCGGTAGTGACAGCGTCGAACCGTCTGTAATTGTCGAAACATACAATAAAATTTTTGTGTCTCTTCTCAATATTTACGCGCCATTTATCACCTATACTGTAAAAAGGCTGAATACCCCGTGGATCACGCCCGAGCTGAAGTCCCAATATAGGGAACGTGGTGCAATTTATAAACGGGCTAAGTGGACGAATAATCATGCCTTGATGTCAAGATATATAGATCGGTGCGATCTGAGCTTAAGGCGCGACAGGATTACGTTCGCAGTTGCATCACTTCTCTCAATGATCACGTGGCAATCTGGCGTTTTCTATCGAGGAAGGGTCTGACGTCTGCAAATAATGTTATATCTACTTGTCATTTTCCTACGAGGGAGCTGAATGGATATTTTGCATCTGTCCCAAGAGCACACCTCCTTACTCTATGATTCGAGCTGTGGAAATAGCAAATTATAGTGACTGCGCTGTCCCCAGTCAATTCGAATTCAAATACCTGACACCTCATGAAGTACTTTTATCCGCAAGGTCATTGCTCGGTAAGTCAGGTGGTCGTAGTCCGGATGGACTTTAGCTTAAATACTTTAATAATATATTTATGCATATTTTGCCTCTACTTACTAAAATCTTTAATCATTCTCTAAAAACATGCAGGTACCCTAATCCCTGGAAATGTGCTTATATTATCTCCCTCCATAAGTGGACGTCGCCATCTTCACCCTCAGGTACTCGTCCGATAGCCAACTTGTCGCGCTTAGCAAAGATATTCGACAAATACATCACTAAGCAAGTTTTGGAGCACCTGGAGAGTAGCAAGTTACTGTCTGAGTTTCAGTTCGGCTTTCGCTCTCATCATAGCACTCAACTACTACTTCTATACTTAACAGACAAAATCAGATCCAGCATCGTGAGCCTGGTAACGCTGGTAACCTCGTTTGATTATCGTGATTAGCCTTTGACCGATCAGCCACGAATCACTTCTATCTTCATTGAAGGAAATCCGCTTTACCAAGAGTACTGTTTTAAGGGTACATACATACATTATTGGCCGCAGATAGACTGTAGTGGCTGACACTGATGCTGATTTTAAATACCACGAAATTACATCTGCCGTTCCTCAAGGATCGTCTCCAGGGCCAGTTATATTCCTAGCACTGATTCATTCGTTGCCAAAGTGTCTCAAGTTTTGTAAAATGACATATGTAATGCTACCAGATGATGTATTATAGTTATTTATACAATCCCCCCCCCATTTCCTATCGTACGCAATTGCGCATCTTAATGAAGATGCTCAGCAGCTGTGTGATTGCGCTAACACAGATGGACTGAATTTAAACCCCAAGAAAACTATAGTTACACTGTTTGGGAGCGAGCAAAACTTAATGTATATCTCTGAAAATCTGACGCTACCGCCTGTGTTAGTCAAGGGGCAGCAAATAAAAATTATCTCGACGATAAAAAGTCTTGGCGCCACCCTATCAGTTTTATCATGGAATGCTCATATATCCTCAATTTTTTCTAGAGTCCACGGTGTTTTATACAAGCTGCGCTTCAGAAGTTCGATTTTTACTCAGGATATAAAACGAATGCTAGTTCAAGCATTAGTATTCCCGCATATTGTCTACGCATGAGTGGTTTACAACCACGTACCAGAGTGTCTTAACCTTAAGCTTCAAAGCCTGATCAATGTCAGTATTAGGTTTATTGTCAATTTTCGACGTGACGTCTTATGGCGTGTCAGCTCTTCTCCATCCTTAAATCCGACCGAACGCCATATTTTTATAACCTTTTTAATGGCATATATTTCAAAACGTTCGTAAGTCTGCGAGAATAGGAGCTAAGGGAATGATTGTACCACGCATACGAACTATTTCGTATTAGCACTCTTTCTTTGTCTCTGCAGCTGAAGTATGGCTACAATTACGAACTTATATTACTGATGCAGCTTCATTCGATACATTTAGATTCCTCCTGCAAGCACTCCTGCGTGAATCTTAGATTTTACTGAATTGAAATTTATATTTAAGCCTAATCCGATTTCTATTTTTATCGCTATTTTTGTTTTTATTTTAACTCTTATATTTGATGCTCACTTTTGTATACATACTCATATAATCTGTTCTACTGATGCATTGTTGTCTCTTAAGCTATTATTTCTGTATCGCTTTTTTTTATATTTGTATATTTTTATGCACCATACGGCCTAGTCTTGGGGGAATATAGTGAGTTCAATCTCTCTCTCTCTCTCTCTCTCTCCCTCCCTCTTCCTCCACCCCCCCCCTCTCTCTCTGCCGGTTTCCGGCATGACCAGAGCACTCCTTGGTGTCATTCATAGAAGAATAATCACGCTTCTGATATTATTCGACTTCTCTAAGGCGTTCGACATGGTGCCACATTACCTTCTGTTTCAGAAGTTTAAACATTTAATGTGCTCTGACAGAGTTCTGAAATGGTTTAACTCGTACCTTCACGATCGGCTTCAGGCTGTTGTTGACGAGGGAGGCTCTGTGTCAGATTGGATCAAAGTTATGGCGGGTATACCACAGGGAAGTGTACACGGCCCGCTGTTTTTTATTGTATTTATTAATGACCTACCATCTGTGCTGTGTTTCAAAACACATGATATTTGCCGACGATACACAGATTTACTTTTCATTTTTCATGCTGACCTACTTGATGGAATTGCCGCAATCAGTAGGGATGCATCAGCGGCATCATCTTGGGCGTCTGCAAATGGTCTGAAATTAAATCTCGGCAAGACGAAGGCTATTTTCTTTGGCACTGAAGCTTTTATCTCCCGACTTGACCTCGAGGCTATACCTAAAATCAAGATGCTTGATAGCTGTCTACAATATGATACTGAAGTAGTTAGTCTCGGTGTTTGGCTTACGTCCACTGTCAACTGGGAAAAACAGGTTGAGCAGGTGGTTCGACGGGTTTTTGGAGCACTTCATACGCTCAAACATCATAAGCACGCTCTATCGCATGAAATGCGGAAGAACCTGGTCGAGAGCCTGATTTTTCCAATCTTTGACTACCTGCGTAGTTTACCATTATGTGGATGCGACGCGTTCGCTTAGGCTCCAATGTGCTCTTAATGCATGTATTCGATTTGTGCAGGGAAATCTGGGGAGGCGAGAGCATGTCACACCGCATCGTCTTCGTCTTGGATGTCTTTCAGCCGCTGGTCGGTGGTTGTATTTCATGGGGACTCTTGCGTTCAACGTACCTGGCCAGCAGATTCACGCGTATCTGCGATGATAACACTCTTAGATGCTCCGCTCGCCTTGCCCCCAGATCGCTGGCTTATCCGACACACAGGACTGAGGCTTATAAGCGCTCCTTTGTGGTCTCGGTGTCTGAACTCATCAACACGCTCCCTCCTCCATCGTTTGATCCCACTAAGATAAGCCTCTTTAATACGCTTAGTTGACTGCTTAATTGTATTAGTTTTCAGTACTTGTGTAGTTTTTAAGCATCGTTGCGTGGATTTCTTCTATAGCGTTTCTATTGTGCCTTATCTCTCCGTTGCGTTTTAAACTGTTTTTATTCTGTTTGTCAAATTTTTATTCTCTGCGTTATTATAAGATTATATTACATTGTTTTACAAAATGTATATTCTTTTTGGGTCGCACAGGGTTCTACCATCTGGTTAAATAAATCTATCTATCTCTCTCTCTCTCCCTCTTTCTCTTTTCGACTTGAATAAGGTTTTTGACACTATACTGCCATCACGTTTGCTTGCTAAATTACGGTCTATGGGTTTCTCCAGGGCTGCTCTCATGTGGGTTAACTCACATTTTTCCAACAGAGAACAGGTCCTTCTCACGAACTCGGATGGTGAGTCTTCGTGGCTTACCACTAATCTAGGAGTCCCACAGGGATCAGCCCTGGGTCCACTTCTTTTCTGCCTCTACATTAATGACGTACGAGACGTGTTAAATAATGGAGGCATCCGGCATTTACTGTATGCAGATGATCTGCAAATATATATAATTAAGTTCCCCGTAGTGATCTGGAGGAGGGCATAGCGAGGCTCAAGCTAGCCGCCAGAGCGATGCCAGAGTGGGCGGCTGATGTCTCTCTCAAACTCAATGCGGGCAAAACTAAGGTAAATTTATTTGGGTGCAAAAAATTTGTTACAGATTTTCAGTCTGAGGAGCACAACCGCGTTGACTTAGGGGATGGTATCGGTATTCCTTTCTTCGACTCTGTCACTTCGATTTTTTCCGGAAGTATGCCACCTTGCTGGATGCTTCACAGGAGATACTAAGCCGATTGCAAGTGTTACAGAACTCATGTATTCGTTACGTGGTGGGTCTTAGAAGGGATGATCACGTCACTCCTCATCGAAGGGCCCCTAGGCTGACTGCGCATTGATACAAGGAAGCAATATTTCTTGGCAGTACTTATGTACAAAATCGTGCGTACGCATCTCCCAGACAATCTACAGTATCTCTTCTCTAGATACGTACCCAGGGGTTGGACGAGGGGGGTGAAAAAGGAACTCGTGCCACCCTTAATGCGCACCGAGACTGGAAGACGATCTTTCCAAGTCCAAGGTGCACATTTTTGGAATTCTCTACCTGCCGAGTTTAGGAAGTTTTCTTCCCTGAGTAGGTTTAAGACCGCAGTTAAGGGGTACCTCTTCGAACTTGATTAACATCTCTATATGTTAATTTATTACCTGCTGTCCCATGTACACTTTTTTTTAGCGGTATGAGTGTATTTAAGGGAGGAGTGAGAGGAGCGAATGATATATTCTGTGATATGAATATGTCTAATTTTATTTCCTTGACTGATAGATATTAAGACGTATTTTATAAATTTATTTGCTTTAAACAAATTATTGCATTTACTGCGTCACTGTGATATTACTTCTAATTATAAGTCTGACTTACTGTGATAATCTCCAGTGTTTAAGATTTTATAACGACTGTGATATCACCGACTGATAACTGTACGCATTGTTTTACTTTATTTTATTTTTTCATACTTTGTTTTACACGAATTATATTATTCAACGCTTTCATTTTTGAAAATAGTTTGCAAATAAATCAATATCTATCTATCTCCCCCCCTCCCATTTTTCTCTCTCTCTCTCTGGTTGTTCCTCCAGATGTGGTTGCTCTTCAGTTTCTATATCCATGACCGTAAAGATCTATTTTATAGTGGGACGGTGAAGCACATACTGTATGCCCATGACCTCCACATTTATCTGCAAATACCTGCGGGTGAACGTCTGGAGGGCATAACTCGCCTGTCCGATGTGGCACGATGAGTGTCGAGTTCTGGCAAGACTAAGGCAATTTTATTAGGTTCTAGAAAATACGTTAATGATTTAATTGCCAAATATTGACATAAAGGGTGGAGCGCTTGTGGCTTTTCCGATATTGTCGTGAGTCTCGGTGTGACATTGAACAGTAAATTAACGTAAAAACCGCAGGATGATCAGGTAACATACAAAGTGTATAAAGCCCTGTACAGCCCTGTACATTTTGTTTATTTGTATTTAAACATAACACGCTCTGTGATATTACATATATGATCCATGAATACTTTAAGACTGATTAATTTTAAAATACTGTGATATCACACATGCCACAGCATCCAGGCGGTACTCTTGGGGATCCTTGACGACGTTAGGTGGGTAATAGACAAGCGCATGATAACTACGCAGTTCATAAATACCTACTTCATCGGGATGCTGAGGCACTCTTGTTGCGACGCCTGCGATTTTATGATTTTTTAATTTTTCTATTTTTCTTTTATCTATGATAATAACATGCCAAATAAGACTTACTTCATACGGGGGACACACAAGTGATTTTTCTTTATATTAATTTTTTTTTGTCCCCTTTACATAATTTTTAAAGAATGAGTATATTTATTTGCATGAGAGTGTGTACGAATGAGATGTGTGAATGTTTTTTAATTTTTAAATTTTAAATTTTGAATATTAATCGTTTACTGATGGAAATTTACCGTTTTTATTATTTAGTTTATTTGTTTTTAATAAAAGATGCTCTTTGATATTGCATATTATATGATCGATAAATAACTTAAGACTGATTTTTAGACCGATTAATTTTAAAATACTGTGATATAGACAGAATTTGTGCAATATATTTACAAGTGAGAGTTGTAATGAATATGAAAATGAAATTGTAAAAATTATTTAAAACAATATTACCAATTATTTTTTGTGAATTATTAACGAATAATCTCTCTCTCTCTCTCTCTCTCTCCCTCTCCCTCCCTCCCTCCCTCCCTCTCTCTCTCTCTCTCTCTTTCTTCTTTGAAAGTTAGATTAGTTAGGAAGTTTAGCAAGAAAATTATGGCACAAAGTAGAGATGCAGCACGCTATTTGTTATTGAACTATTTATCTTGCAAGAATTAACTGCCATGTTCTACTCTATTCTTCAGTCTGCGACTACCTTCACAGCTAAATCTGAATTTCGTAAATTGAAAATTTCATCATTGTCGACCTTCCTCCAGAAGTTTAGTTATCACCTTGACCTTTTATCTTGGCTTGCACGTCGGCGTCAACAAGAAGCCAGCCAAATCTCAAATTTATCTCAATCTGGTTGAAAGACACATTGGATCAGTCCTTCTATGCATCACTTGTTGCACTCCTGAAATAATTGTGTCCTCTGGAGGCGCTACTGGCAACTCTCTTAGCGGCCACCCCTGGCTCCGCCCTTCTCTCATCTACTGCGGCAGCGGACTCTACGCCCCTACCACAAGAAAATCGGTTTGTCCATCTTCGCATCTCTTGCACAGGCATCAAAGCATTACTGTGCACCATTAAATTCAAGCGGGTCAGCGTGACCTTCTCTGCTCTGCGACCTTCTCTGCGCCGATATCTCCAAATTCTGGCCAAACCATGAGTGAAACACCGCCAGTGTAATTTTCGTCCTGGGCAAATAAGATAAGTTATTCTCTTTAGAGCCTCCAGCGCAACATGGCAGAGCTGAGTACGCAGCTCCAAGCTGATCTAAATGAGATGCGCTTAGCATTCGTTATTCGAGAACGCTATGGCGGTACGTGACTTTGCAACTGTCGCGGGAGTAAGCACAGGTGATTCTTCTGTCAGTTATACCGCACTTGGTCAATCTTAATGACACCGATCTTGCGATTCATTATCTCACTTTTCTGCAGCTCCCTCTCATCTTGGACATCATAAGAGAGTAGTTTCCAGCTGGAGCGCTTGTAGCTGCATCTTCTTCTGTAAATCCCGCAGACGTACAGGCTTATCTGCGGCACGGGTTCTCGTGCTGAGCTATTCTTCTCTTGGGACGCGTAATCTTGGGGTGCGAGCCTAGATTCAAGGGTCGACGAGGTTTTGGGAGAAGGTGGTGACTCTTCCCTCTTTTTGAGCGCCTGTTTTGGCCGAAAAATGTTCACGTGCTCCTCGGTAAGACCTAGGAGATAAAGAAGCGGCTTAACTATTAGTCTCTCTTTTGATTTTACGTGCGGTACCTGCCTCGCGGCTTAACCCACACGGCCCCCATGGGCGCGGGATTGGGATACGCCCAATCAGCGTGTTGCATAGTGCATGAACGCACCACGCAACTACGGATTTCAAGTGGAGCGGTACACTCCATCTTTCCATCCGTAGGGATCGGGACCATTCCTATTCCTACCGGCTCTGCAGGCCGGTACCCAAGTTGAGGCCGTAACTCACATGGCGTGATCGGCTCCGGATCAGGGACTCTCACCCCCCATCTCCGGCGCCACCACTAGCCCGCGATATGGGCTGGCAACCACTGCCACTACGAGTCCGACACCAATGACCGGGACAGGACAAAGTCCTGCGGGCTCCCGGTCCCCGTAGTACCTTTTATACTCCAGGCGGGAGTGTCGAGCTGCTCAAGGCAGCTCTACCAACACTGGGGGTCGTGCCACTTCCTCGGCTTGGTGGACCGATTGGCTGGGGCCGTGGGTTTGACAAACCCAGGGGACGGGCATGCCCGGACCCCCCCCCCCCCTTGTGGTTTTACATTCACTCAGCATTCATTCGTTTCTTTCGTCCGCCATTAGCTGAATCACACTAGCTCTCATTCTATATGCACGTTCGATGAACGTGCACATACTTTCATACGATTCTTTCGAACTCAGCACGCGGCTCACATCCATAACACCATTCTCTCTTTCAATCACGCCCATCGCATCCAGGCATCGAAAACTTTCATATAGCTCACACTTACACAACACATGCATCCAGTCTTCCGCACCTGCTTCACACACACACAACGGGGAAACGGAAAGTCGGCGGCTGTGCAGCCATGCATTCAGAGTCCCGTGTCCTGTTAAGATATAACAGACACGGAGGCTCGGCTCAAATACTCTAGTCTCACTCGCAAACATTATATTCTTCACAAATTCATACGTGACTTGGCCGCTCGC
>UELV01095938.1:0-13039 GCA_900490015.1 Megastigmus stigmatizans | reverse complement strand
CCCCAAATAGTGCGAGGCAAGGGGACTCACTATAATCAAGCACCCCAAAGGAGACAGAATTTTACCACGTCCACGTCGTTGTCTTTGGGTTGCGCTAAGAGTAAAATAACAACGTGAACGCGGAAATAAATAGATTTTGATTCGTCATGTTAGCTCCGCTATTGTGAATTTTCGAATTCTGAGGGCAGAATCGAGATCAGCGACCTCAAAACCGCTTGAGTGCCCAATTTCACCCGATTCAAATAAGTTTTTAGATTTTTGGTCGGCCATATTGGATCTGCCATCTTGAATTTTTCAATTTTGAGGGCGGAATCGTATCCAGCGACCTAAAAAACCCCGGGATACCAATTTTCGTAAAGATCCGATTTTTTTTTCTATTTTATGCGAAACGTGAAATTTTGCTCGCCGCTCAAGGGGTGAAAAACGCCATTTCGGGGGTGAAAATATTAATTGTTACAAATTTAAAAAATTCGTCGTTCAACTACAACTATTTAGTACACTCATGGTTGAAAAAAATAAGGGGGTCATTCGGCGTTTTCTATGAGAAAAAAAATCATGAAAAAAAAATGTCTTCGATTTTTCGTGTTTTTTTTTTTTTTGTTTAAAAGCAGCCATATTTTCTTTTTTAGTGGAAAAATCGCAATTTCAACCCCAGATTCTGAAAGAGCACACTGCAAAGTACGGGAGACCATATTTTTCATTTGAAAATTCTCGTTTTTTAATGATGAGAATTTGCCTTAAACATGATGAAAAAAAATACGATTCTCGGTCGTTAATGGGTTAATTAATATAGCATTAAATGCAAAGAAAAAATAATTTGCATATACTTTTCCAGACAAAAAAACTGGCACTTTATTTTTGTCCATAGACTTTACTTATTTTTAAATTAAATCTGAATTTCACACATTGAGTCGATAGGTTGCATTTAGGCGCACCCTGGTGGCCAATCCTAGTAACGCATAGTTATAAATAAAACTTTTCTAATGCAACATAATTTTTTTCAAATACTTAAATAGTTTAACAGAAGGTAAGAAGTGAACAGAATTACTATGTACAAAAAAATGTCTTTTCCGTCACCTACTAGATTACGGCATCCAGCTGGATTTCTTTAACAGGGTAAAAAGCTGCATTATAATCATCTCACTGGAAAAGTGAGCAGAAAATAAAAGATAGGCGGTACAGCTTGGTACAGTTGTGTGATATAATTGACATGCTGTTTACATTAATGAACATGGATAATTAATACCTTTAGATCCTGAAGAGGGACGTAGTTCAATAAATGTCCGAAACGTCGGCCAGTTAATAAAAAGTTTGACATGTAGTTCGATTTAATCGATTTTCCGCCTTTGAAAAAGACTATATACGATCCAATACTTGCTTAAGGAAAAGACTGAGCAAGAAGCAAAAGGTGATTTTGTTGTACCATCCAAACCAAATACGTCCCATCACAAATCTATGCAGGTTCTCAGTGGAAAAGAAAGACAAGAAAATTGAGACGCAAATGTTAGAAGGATAATAGTATTCTACAAGCCAAAAATCTGATGCTCGAAAAAAGTTTGCAAGCCATTAAAAAAAATTAAGACTGCAGGTCCAAAGTGATAAAATGCTTAAAAAGAAACAAAATCCTTTATTGCCCACCGTAAAAGTCAAATGATTTCTAAATAACAGAATTGTAGATAAAGATATTAAAAATCGCCTAGTAAGTTCATATGTCAAAATTTATAATTTTGTATGACTCTTTTTGTTAAGTATAATTTGTTATATTCTATTCTTTATCAGGTTTTCAACGAGGTACTCCATAATCAACTGACAGATGCATATCCCTCAAGTAATAGTAATTTTTGTACAAAGTCTCTGAATGTAACTTTGTATGAAAGATAATAAAAAAGTATCGAATACAGGCCGATGTAAAAAAACATTTAGGAATTTCACACACAGAGGGTATTCGAAAAAATATAATTAATAAGAGGATTTTAAAAAATGATACAACGAAAAATAGAATCAAACGATTTTTAAAAGATAATAGTAATATCGACACAGGCAAAAAAGCATTTATTACTAGGAATAAAGTAAAGTATCAAAAACGGTATTGTCTTCATCATTATAAGATTGGCATAAAAATTTTTTAGATGAGACTGGAATGATAGTTTCCTATAAAACATTTTGCTTCTACCGATCATTTTATTTTCTTCAATCAAATGTTTCAATCAAAATTTCAAAGTGCTAATAAAAGTTCTGCATAATGAAAATATAATTCAAGAAAAATCTAGTTATGAAATAATTAAAAATCTATTGTGCAATAAAAATAGATTGAAAAACTGTTTTTTTTTTAACGTGCGAAAAATGTCAACAACATAAAATGAAAGCTAACTTAGATAATGTATAAGAATTTACGTACAAAAGTGGATCAAGGAAAAAGAAACAAGAATAAGAGCAACTACTAATAAAGAAATAATACTAAATATCACAAAAATTTCTAATGTAACTATTGACTCAAACAAAATTTCGATTATTCTGAAAGTCGAATAAGATGATTTTTTAACTCACGAATACCAAGCAAATCATAAAAAAAAAATACTGCAAGAAAAATGTAGCAATCTAACAGAAGAAGAGTGCTTCATGTTTATTGACTTTAGTGAAAATGTTTCATGCTTATCATTTTCGAGCAAGTGGAAAACAAATAACATTGTTGCTCATTTGAAAAATATTTTTCGTCACTCTAACCACAAAATCGCATGTTTGATGCGACTTTACGGCTCTCGTGATGAAAAATACGGTTCGAGACTAGGGCGTAAGAGGATTTTTCCCTCACTCGAATTTTCGACCTCGCTTCGCTCGGCCGAAAAACGTCTCGTGAGTGAAATAATCCTCTTCCGCCCCCGTGTCGAAATGTACTATTTTCCAACGCGGTAAGCGACATTCGATTTTCGGAGCCTATTTTGCGTGAGCAAAATACTACATTCCTTCACTAGTGAACAAAAAACTACATTCCCTCACTAGTGAAGGAATGTGGTAATTTGCTCACTCTGAAGAAACATCAGGGAAAAAGTATACGCCACTCGTGAGCATACGTTATTTTTTGCTCACTAGTAGCGTAATATACTATAGACACATTATTTGGGAAAATTCGCATCGGTCAAAATCTTACATATAATGAGTGACAGTCCGTCTACGCAGTACAGAAACAGACACTTTCTTTTTCCACAAATAGAAACCATCATATGTAATTATTCAGAAACTGTTCATGGCAAAGGTCTTGCATCGGAGCAGTTCTGAAAAGAACAGATGATCAAGCTGCTTATGGAAAGGACGTCATGAATTTTACTACATTCTTTAAGGTGCTTAAAAAACGAGTAGAGAACATTTATTTGTCATTGGCGACAATACAAGATATAGAAGTGGTAGAAAAAGAAGTTTCTACAAAGATTCCACCATTTCATGGCACGATGAATGTATATCAATTCACTTGGTCAAGAGAAAAACCAAATCATATTTATTTTAACACTTTAAGTTGCTCTCAATGTCCACCTAGTACCATTTGCGAACATTATTACATAAATAAGTTGATTTATAATAATAAGGATAAGAATTCTACGCTGCAAACTCAAAGCAGTAATAAAATTAGTAAAAATACTATACGTAATACAAGTAATACGAGTAATATAAATATTATAAATACAAAAAAATGGTAGAAAAGACAAACACACGAAAAATGTTTCAGAAAAAACTAACGTAGTTGTTACAAATGAGGTTTCACTTCGAAGAACAACCAGGTTAATTTAAATTTTAAATTCCAATATTTTGTACTATTTTAACATTGTAATTTGTTGTTATTTTCACAGGACAAAACGACCTCCAACAAAGTTATTGAGTTAACTAGAATATATAATAATAAGTAGCTAATTTAGTAATATAAAGACTGGAAGGATTTCATCGGATTCGCTATATACCATTCGACAGATCACGAAATTCTAAGGACCACGTATCTTTCTCGTTTTTTGATCGGGCAAGTAGTTGCCGAGTTATTAATTGTGAAAAGTTTGTAAGGTGAGCCAATCAGCGGACGGCAGATGCGTCCTTTCGCCGCCGCCGCTCTGCCGCCGCTGATTAGCTCATCTTACAAACTTTTCACAATTAATAACTCGGCAACTACTTGTCCGATCGAAAAAAGAGAAAGATACGTGGTCCTTAGAATTTCGTTATCTATCGAATGGTATGTAGCCAATCCGATGATATCCTTCCACGCTGTATAAGTCGTTACCTCTTCAAAATAATTAGGTTAATTATTAAGACAATAATAATTTATTTTGATCAGTAAATGAAAATAAATAATCTAAATTCATATTTAATGTTACTCATGCGTTAGCGAAATTTAAGATATTATGTTTATTTTATAATATTAAGATGTGTCTTTTCTGTGATCTTTGTTTTTAATAAAACGTAGACTACAGTTTATTTATAAATAGTTGATGCAGTTTAGATATGAAATTTTATTTCTGTTATCAAAAACAATACCAGAGAATTAAATTTGAAAATGAAAAAATTCGTTCTAATTTATTTCATTTTAAATCGTAAATAATAAACTTATTGTCACAATAACCCATATACATGGATAGTTGTTTTACAAATTTTTTATATTTAATAAATAAACAATAAAAAAGGTCATTTTCATCGAAATGTATGCCGCAAAGGATTAAGACATTTGACTTTACGATGCAGGCTTATGTGCGAATGTGATATGAGACAATTGTTGTCGAATACAGGTTTTCTTTCAATGTAATGTTATCGAGTCTTATATTTTAATTACTTATATTATATTATGACTAGTAATAAGTCATATTTATATAACTTTATTTGATTATACATTGCACTCAAAATGCCCGACGGCATGAGACGCCGATTTATCAGTATTATTTTAAAATATCCTTATAATTTCTGATCATTCACAAGTTAAGAAAATATGAAACTCTCAAGTTTCGTCTGTCTGATAGAAATAAAAGTCCTCTAATTTCTCATGCTTAACTAAGAAATTTCGACTTCCTACTTCGAACAAACTCAGAAAATCTTTACATCTTATATCGCTCCTCGTTTATTTTCTCATCATTTTTTTATCATTGCAAGCATAAAAAATCTGTCACTGTCTACTCTTCATTATCAATCATACACTAATTTGCTGAAAATACTACTTCGATCTACCGAAATATAACAATAATGTCGAGACTGATTTCATGGCTATATTTCTTTTCAGCTTCTATGACACATCGTTAACAATAATTAAGATGTAATGTAAGATGTACCTAGTGAGAACAATAAATTATGAAATTTAAGTTTTTAACTGAATCCAAAAAATAAAATTTTTTTTCATGATAATAATTATAATGTATGTTTACCCAAAATATGCTCTAAATAAATATTTTCTTCTAAATTACTTTTATATTATTTGGAATAATTTTAGATAGAAAGTATGCATTTATATTTTTCAAAGTGCAATTAATTAACTTAATTAAGATATTTGCTAAAGACAAAAGACTGTTCATAGCAATATTGTTCAGAATAGGGTGGATGTGCCAGTTACTGCGGAATTTGAAAAGTCTAGGCTTTAAATGTAAAATTAAGGTTTATAAGGTGGCTTGTATTTATTAAACTTTTTTTTAAAATAATTTTTGTCACATTTTGAGTATTTAAAAAAATTGTCACGTGGGTCTTACTACTTACTTGTTTATCCCATTAGCGCCCAAAATGCCACTTTTTCAAACATTTTATCAGCAGCTAAACAAAGCAAAAACGGTACTTAAAAAATTCCAAAATAATTGTTTTTAACGTAAAATTGTCTGAAAATTTCAAATATGTTATTCAAATTTTCCAAAAATGACATCCAAAAAAGTTATGGTTGTTTAATTTTAAAAAAACATGGTTTTTAAAATGAGACTTTTTTTTCAAATAATATTTTCACATCGATCCGCGTAAGGAAATCACTATGAAGTTGAAAAATCATTGCATTGGATCCTAAACTTGAAAATGTATCGGTAGATTTTTCGAAATTAAAAATGGCGTCACCCAATAGGCTAAAAGCCAAAAATTTTACGCTATTTGACCAATATTTCAAATAACAAGAACTTTCTCTAGATTTCCTTGAAAATGTGTATACGGGGTTTTTTTGAGTCGCTGATCATGAATCTATTATCAGATTTTCCAAATTTAAGATGGCAGATCCAATATGGCCGCCAGAAATATGAACTAACTTATTCTTTACGTAATAAAACACCAACAACATTATTATTATATTTAAATGAATTAGTAGATAAAGGTTAAGGAATAAAATATTACCAATTTTTAAAATTTTGTTTTTTCCAAGTTTAATCCACAATTATTGTTGAATTCTAAAATTTCAGAGTTCATTTTGTTCGTTTTTGAACCGTAAATAGTTCATCCTTAGTTAAATTGTTTTTTCATTTTCAGAATTTGCTATGACAATGTATAACTGATATAACTAATGTGACTGTATAACTAATTTATGACGATATATTTAATTTACTAATTTTAAAAAAAACAACTTGATCATCGGTGTATCGCTTAAGTTTTCAAAAACGAACAAAATGAACGTTGAAATTTTAGAACCAGACAATAATTGTGGATTAAACTGGGAAAAAATGTAGTTTAAGAAATTGGAAATTTTTTATTCCTTAACCATTATATATTAATTGATATGAACACAATAATAGTGTTAAACCTCTCCAAGCTAGGAGTTTATCGATCTCAACGAACCAACATTTTTTCCAAAACTAATCGAATTTATTCAGTAAGCAAATTTATTATAATAATAGTGTAGTTAATATTTTATTGATTAAACAATAAGTTATAATGTATGGCTATTCAAAATATACCACTTTCACGTGGAAGTAATATTATCTAATCTTTTTCGAATAGTTGAACTTTATGTGAATAAAAGTTCATAGAATTTTTCAAATTTCATTTAAACGAATTAAATTCTATAAATAATTCTATATTAATCATTTAATTTCAATCCGCAGTAATTGTCACGTCTGCAGTAATACCCAAAATTATCGATAGACTTGTGAAAAGCGGAAAACGTGCAAATGAATAAAGCATGTATGGGATTGCATGAATGCAACATTTTTACGAGAAACATACATTATTATCATAAAAAATTTGTTATTACTGATTACACGTAAATAGACCTTAATTGACGGCTATGCAATCATCAAGCAGCAGCCTTGTTGCCAATGTACTCGTCATCGTCATCCGCAAATTTAATGCCATCTTCTCCTTCGCCAATGAGATAGTAAAATGACTCCTTTGCCTCTTCAACATCAACACCATAATCCGGACTTTGCAGTGCCAGATTCGATCTGTTTTCCGAATCTCTGCCATGAATCTTAGCAGGTGAGTCTAGGCGGTTTCTCGAGAATTCTGTCAGTGGAATATTAACTACGCTCTCCCCCGACTTTTTGCTGTCATGATGAGCAATGTTCAGCTCAACTATGTTTCGATTTCTGAAAGACAGATTAGGCGTCCTCGGCGCTATCATCACGGCCGAGATGTTAATTCCGCAATAGTCATTGTCCAGGTCCTTGAATCGTCTTTGCGTCCTTGGTGTATCCAAGTCATTCACCAGTATTCTGGATGGCCTAAAATCTGTTCCTTGAGCATCCAAGGACTGAGTGCTTGACTCACTGCTTAACATCGTCTCTTTTCTCTGAGATTTTAACCGAATGGATTTTCTCATCCTTCTTGGTTGCTTTGCGCTTATTGGCAATTTATCTTTATTTTCTAATCTATTGGGAATAATATCGGCTGAACTAGATAGAGCTTCTTCACTGACTCTAATCCTGGATTCCTTGAATATCCTGTGGATGGGCAGCATCCCCTCACCTAACCTTGCCTTGTATTCCATAATGATCTCGTCGTGCAGTCGACGTTCACCTGGATCTAATCTCCTTGGTCTTATAATATTCTCTATATCGTTTTCACTAGAGTCCTCCTGATAGGAAAACTTGACTTTCCTATATTCTGCCGGGATCAATGCAGCTCCTTCCGTATCCAAATGTCCTGGACGCTCTAGAATCTCTTCATAGTGAGGTTCTTCTTCCTGTTTCGCGGGAACAGTGTCAGCTTCGTCTCCGGTAAAGGGTGGAATCCAAATGAGGAAAGCTGGATCCATGCCTAAATAAGACCCTGGTGCCGCACCAGCATTTACCACATTGTAATCGTAATAGTCAATCTCCAGGTCCATGTCTGGATTGGCCAGACTGAATTCCGAGCCTGGACCATGTAGCAAACGTTCGCGATTTCTACGGTCCTTTGACTCCTTGCCGCTGTAATGTCGTAGCGTAGAATTAGACGAACTGCTGGCTGGAGAGAAACCCTAAAAATCGGTAGATAATCTTGTTTATATTAACTTGATTGAAACAAATAAATTAAGATGAAGCTGAGGACTCCTTCCGCATTTACATGTGGCTTTAAATTTCAATTTAATCCTTATTTTAATTTTTAATTTTTATCTTCCAAACATAAAATTCAATTTAAAATACTTGACATTTCGTGTAACCGATAACTTAATAATATTGAAGAAAAATATTAGTTTCATAACCTTTTAAAAAAATAATACTCTTTTTTAAATATGTTTATAAAGTTGTAAACTTATTAACTGTAATTGAAGTTTATTCGATGAAAGACATCCATGTAAGTAAGTCAGACTTTTAAAAGTATTTTGTACAGTTAATTTCTGTGTATAATTTGAATTTTACTTCATAGATAAAATATAATAAAAATTAAAAATAATATTAAATTAAGAAAAATATATTATTTTATATAAACAAGTAAATGGAATATAAATATATACTAGTAGGTAGACTATATGTTTAATATACTAAAGCTTTTTTATTTAAATATGATTCTTTATATTATACAAGGTATTTGGATAAAGTCTTTTTAATATCAATTAGATCTTTCATATTACCATTAGCAAAAATATTTTATTTTTTAAAATAAAGTAGATTTTCTGATTAAAAAATTTTCAACTATACAGCATGAGTCATTTTAATTTCTCCAGTAAATTATTTCAGAGGGGGGGGGGGCATTTCTTGAAAATAAACCTTAACCAAAATTGTTCGGTTTGTTGCGGGCCATCAAGTGATGACCTTGGATTTGACCTTAATCCATATTTTCAAGGTCATTTGGAGGGCAACTTAATTTTTTTAATAGAAACGTCTATTATTCCCTCCAGAAATAGAAAGATCGGAAAATTTAAGTCAGAATACATACTTTGGTTTTTGGTGAAAGTGACCTTTAAAGATCATCCCAAGATCAATTTTACATATCATTCATAATTCAAAAGAATAAAGAATTCTTAAGGGTGATATAGGTTACGGTAGAATCCAAGGTCATCACAAGGTGACTCCCAACAAACCGACCAACTTTTGTTAACAAGTATGGTAGATGTCATGGTTCCAGTTTATATATTTTGAAGTTGAATAAATAAAAGACGATCTTCAGACAACCAATTGCAATTTTATTTAAAATCTTAAAAGTTGCGACGTTTCGAAGGTCTTAAAAAATTACCTTCCTCATCAGGCTGAACAATTATATAAAACAAAAAAATAATAAAAAATATAAAACAAGAAACGCTGGATAAGTATGAATTTAAAATACTGGTGACGCACCAATGCCGCTAGACGTCAAACACACATGGTTCTATGATTTTTAATTAACGAATAGATGATCAAAAACCATACTAAAAAGATAAGTGAAAATTGGGCTTCGCGAGGGGCATAGAAATCTATGCAGAGAGGAACTTATAGTTGCGAGGCTCAGGATAAAACTTAATTAAATGAACCCAGAAGAATTATCACCAGATTAATTGTTGTGAAATAAAAGGTAGGGGGAGCCGAATAGAGAGAGCACCCATGGGTTGGGCTTTTGCACAAGCCCTTGAATTTCGGAGATCACTTTAGAAGCACTCGAAATAAATTGTCTAAACTCAGTAAATAATGACGTTATTTTATACAAGAGATATATGGATGACTACTTTTTAATTATCAACCATAATGGAATTGATGCTACATTAGAAACTTTTAATGCTTATCATCCGTCCCTTAAATTTAGCGTTGAACATTGTTGGAATGGAATGACTCGCGACTACGAGGGAGCAAGCCTTTTGTGACTTTCTCGCGAGCCGTTGAAACGTCAACACCCCGCATCAGTTTCAGTTTGCGCCACAGCAACAACAAAGTGCCTTCACGGCGAATAAAAAAATAATTGATCCATTAATTCAAGTGTTTCATTTTGTGAATCGACCCTTGCGCAGTAGCCGTCCCTCTCCTAACGCGAATTATATATTTGGTCCTTCGTAAGGGGACTACGTTGGACAAGGTACCCTACGTTCCTGTCGACAGATTCTTCCGTGAGGAGCCAGTGGTCATGGAAGAGACGGGAGTACAGCTGTGAATACTCAATGCTCCCGACAAAATCGAACCAGAACGCCAACAATGGCATGTGACATACGCAAAATTAATTCGCATCTTATCGCGACACCTCTCAATTTTAATCTCGTGCTCGCTCACAACCGATCGTGGCGACCTCTCGTTGAAAAACTTCCATCAGGGTCGAGCCATAACCTACAAACGAGCGCGCATCGTAATGTAAGATTATGCGATCAAGTACTCTCCCGCTGCTAGCTTCGCCCTTTGCATTACACGTTCAAGAGAACCACCCGTCACAGAATTGTCTAGACTAACCGCTCAAACGCGTTTCAATAATGTAGCTATTCGCTTCGCCATATCACGTACCGGGCACCACGATTTCTCTCTTCGTGTCTGTCAAACAGACAGACAGCGCCACCGCTAGAGTTCGACAGTTTATTGCTTTCCACATTTCAGCATCTTTTGGTCGCACTTGAGCAGCGATCGAGGAAAGTACGAGATACTCTGCGACAGAAGGTATTTGTTTTCACCCTACCGCGGGATCCCACGGCGAGTACACGCGCGCGACGTCATACCATCTCTCTCTCTCTCTCTCTCTCTCTCTCTCTTTCTTTCCTCTCTCGCACGGCTCGCTCCTTCTTGTCACCGTTTCACCTCCCTCGCAATTTAGACTGAGACCCAACATTGATACGTGGAAGGGGATTCCACCTTTTTACTGCCAACTCCATGCGTCGAGCGATCTCCAGCTCGGAGAGTCTCGAGCACATCCTTACGCCTCCACCCTCTTCGCAGGCACAGTGACGGAGCGGACCTGCGGACCATCCAGCTGGGGTTGATGGAAGTCTTTCATCGTTTTGTCAGCTGCATACTGTCCACGCCGATGGATAATTACAACTTTACATTGCGGAGTACACCAACATTTCCCTCGAGTTCCATTGTGTTCGACGGCTCGGCTTAACTTCTCCAACGGCTGCGCACGATCGTCTCGTCATCAGCGAATGACAGTCATTAGCGTTCGCAGATCCTCAGTTTGGGACGCCTCGATCCATCGATATCCTCACCGGCTGTTCGCCCGATCTTCAACGTCAAGTTGTCACCTTCTGTCTGACGCTCATCGCAATGCAGATCGGCAGTTGTACTGGCACTTGCTCGCCCACCTGCAGCGGTTCTGGAAGTTCGAAGCTGTACTCCAAATTCCGAGACGACCTCTCATTGCGGACGAGTGAGAGATCTGGTTCTCGGACCATCGTCGCGTCAAGGATGGTCGGTGCATTTTCGATTGCCGTTAAAGCCCGGAGGCTTGGAACTACTGGGTGAGAGCCTACCGGGTGCTTGGGTCGCTTTGGGGTCGCTACATCGCAGCCTTGATAAGGACTTCGAGATGGCTCGAGAATCTCAACAGTTCATGCATGAGCACGCCCAGCTCAGTCATATGAGAGCTCTGTCCGCTGAGGAACTCGAGCACCCCTGTCACACAGCACACTACATCCCCTAACACGGGATTTGGCAACAAGGCGATCAAGGCAAGAAACTCAGGGTGGTGTTCAATGCCTCATTTAGCCGCAATGATGCGCTGTGTGTCGGAACCAAATTACAAGGACGTCTTGCACACGTACTCACTCATATCTGGGTAAATGAGAGGGATGTGGACTTGCAACGCATTCTCTGGAGCCCTACTAGCGACGAACCTGCGACCCATTATCAGCTACTCACCGTGACCTGCGGCCAGACTTGCGCACCGTACCTGTTGCTACGGACCCTTGAGCACCTGTGAGTCGACCGTGGACCCGTAGCCCATTCGGTAACGCTTAAGGAAAAATATGAAAATATTGAGATGGTTTTGAATATGATTAAATACACAGAATAGAATTGGCAGATTTGTGGGGATCTTAAGATACTCACACTAATTCTGGGTCAGCAATCTGGTTTCACGAAGTTTCCATGCTTTCTGTGCCTGTGGGACAGTCAAGATCGCAGTAGTCATTATACTAAAAAAGCTTCGCCAACTCGAGTAACAATGCTAACTGGATCTATGAACATCATAAACAAACCCTTGGTTGAGCCTTCAAAGATTCTCCTTCTTCCTTTGCACATAAAACTTGGTTTAATGAAACAATATGTAAAAGCTTTGGATAAGGAAGGACAATATTTCACTTACTTTGTTAGACAATTTCCAGCTTTATCTAGTGCAAAATTGAAAGAAGGTATATTTGATGGACCTCAAATTCGTAAGTTATTAAGAGATGAATCATTCGTTAACACAATGTCCGAGAAAGAACGAGCTGCATGGCTGAGCTTTAAAAGCGTAGTTGAAATTTTTTTGGGTAATCACAAGAGTGGAAATTATAGGGAATTGGTAGTCGAAATGCTCAAAAACTATGAGAAATTGGGCTGTTTGATGAGTTACAAGTTGCATTTTCTCAATTCTCATCTTGATAACTTCCCACAAAATCTTGGGGATTACAGCGAAGAACAAGGAGAACGCTTTCATCAAGATATGAAGGAAATGGAAAGACGTTATCAGGGTAGGTGGAATGCACATATGATGGCTGACTACTGTTGGACATTAAAAAGAGAGAACACTGACAATAGTAAAA
>UELV01095937.1:0-17997 GCA_900490015.1 Megastigmus stigmatizans | reverse complement strand
GTGTGTGTGTGTGTGTGTGTGTGTGTGTGTGTGTGTGTGTGTGTGTGTGTGTGTGTGTGTGTGTGTGTGTGTGTGTTATTGAACCAGTCTAGAGAGAGAGAGAAAAGATTAAGCGTGATTTGTTGATCGGGTTGCTCCTTACATCTCAAGTTAGTCTACCCGGCGTTTCTCGCGGTTTCCACCGCCGCCGCACCGTGACTGCATAATTTTACGATGCGTCTCTGCGGACGGAGCTACTGCTGCCGAATTATGTATGGCCCCGCTGAAATTGCGGGATGCGGATTCTGCGTACGCGAATGATGAACCTTTTTTTTTTCTTCGTTCTCGAGGGGGAAGATGATATTTTTGTATATAAAGTCGGTGACTCTTCTACCACTGTTTGAGTACGTGAATCATTCAGGCGATTTATTTCGAGCGAGTACATAAAAGTAATCGATAGCGCCGTCGTAATTAATTTAGTCTCCATTGATTGTATTACGACTATGGTATTTTGGAACTTTAGTTTGCACTCGTATTGGTATAGATGCAATTGCAGTAAAATCAAATGCGCTAACAAAGTAATTTTGAAATCTATAAATCTTTATTTGTAAGTATAAATAATTGAAATAGTTTAGGAATTTAATAAATTTTCACAAAAGAAATAATTTCAGTTTCGCATTTAGAACGCGTTTTATGCCAAATGGAAAGAGTATAAAAAAAATATTTTGATTCAAAATATATATAGGTATATAGAATAAAAGACCGAAGCGTGCAACGGTCGAGTAGGAAATATTCCACCGGTGTAAGCATAGTGAGCAAAAAATGTGTACATTCCATTTGATAACTTTCCATTCAATTTTCTCTGATGCTCTTGCAGAGACCTTCGACCGATACTATTTTTGAATTCTCCCCCCTGTATACGCTCAGAATCGATGGAATCTCGTATATACGATGGGTTCATGAAAATCCGATTTTCCAAAATTCGGGATGGTACACTTGTCGAAACGATGGATTTCCTTTGACGTATAAAAAATCGACCGAAACGGTCCAATATTATATTTCTAGTATTGAGTCAAGCTGGATGAATAACATTTATGCGGTTCAATGTAAACGGAAATTAAGCTTTTGCCGTAAACTATAAGCTTGAAACTTTGATTTTGTTAATTTTCTAGGTAATATGTTGAAACTGTTTATTTGACAGTTTTTTAAAAGGTTCGTAAAGTACTTAATGGATTTGCTGTGAATAACACAATTAAAACCCACACAAGGTTTCGGGGCAACGACTGGAAAACAAAGAAATTTTATCTTGGGCAAACGCGTCGTTGTATTCGATTGTGGAACTCCAATCAAAGCTTAATTGAGAAGCAATTTTATAAACGTTGATTGGATTACTTTTTATTTCGAAGGGTTTTTTTTTTTTTCATTTCGCAAAATAAATCTTTAATATTCAAGTGCGAATTCCTCGTTCATCCTAGGTGTAAAATGTTTTATATTTGTATAAATCTGAATATCAGTCATATCAACTCTATTTTGAATTTTATACATGAAACTGCCGTATATGAACAAAAATCACGTTTGATATATTTAAAAGAATGTTTTTATCAATCAATTATTATTATTATTTTGTTTTTAATTTATTAAAAATCTATTCATAATAATATAATAAATGTTATCTTAATAAATAATGCTTGTTTGTTCTATTTTCAAAAATTAGCTTCGTTAATGCATTTCATTAAATATAATGTGACAGTGCCGATTCTGTCGTTCGAAATCGTTCGATATGTAATTATCGGTTTTAGGTCATCTACTTATTCGAGTAATTAATTTAAATATTTATGTACCGTTTTATTTAGTCTTCGTTAGTGATTCAATACTTTAAATTCAATTTTTATTGAATTTCTATAACAATAATTATTTCTATACTAATATCAATTCCACTAATATCAATAATTCATTTTGAAATCAAAAGCTGGAAACTGGATATTGTAGGCTCATCGTTTTGAATTGCACTGCATTATTCATGCGTTCAAATCATATTCACGAAAATTATGACTTATTTTTTACTTTTAAATGCTTAAAAGGAAATAAAACAATGATATATCCATTGTACAATACATATTGCCACTCCTAGTTCAATAAGTAATGATAAAAAATATGGTATAATAATTTCTAAAAATAAAATGTTTCCAAACTGTAGAAAAGGAACAATTATTAAAATATACTGATTCACTATTCTAGAACCGATGTAGTATGCTAACAATATCTAGTCTAAAAATAAGGATCGCCAATAATTGAAGAACAATAATACACACTATATAATTCGGATCAAAGCAGATATATATTTCTGGCCCTTGCCATTATAGGAAAATAAATTATAGCAAAAAAAAGGTAGCCACTGAATTCTCTTAGAGCGCTAAACCCTTTACAAGGTTTATACTCTTTAATCTTCTCATGGTTATAACGGAAAGTAGAAGCCAGAGGGGTATATACCCTATTCCTAGGAAAAATCAATAAGACCACCTTTAACGATATTTTAATCCTTTTAAAAAGGTGCGCGGATAAATTTTGAATGCTTTTAGTTAACGGCTGCACTTCTGTTCGTATTCAAACTGGCCGTTTCACACCTGCTAGGCAAGGATAAAATGCCTGTAAAATATGCGAAGTCGCTAAGATAGGGATCTGCCGTTGGTGTCTGATACGAGTCTAATATCCTCTTAATAAACTTATACTGCGCACTCGCTTAAGTTTAGCGCTGATGTTACCGTTGAAGGGAGGTGTACAGAGAGGCTGGTTAAATACCTTAACGGTGATTTATTTCCAATCCAATTTACTTTTCAATTCGCAAAATGAAAGAGAGGCATTAAAAATATCAAGTCCAATTTATATTTCAGTCGGTAAAAAAAGAAAAGAAATATAAATCATATTTAGCATTTTATGGTTTGTCGTTTCGATAGACAATATTAATAGAAGAATGAAACTTCGATAAACTGAGATAACCCATATTGAAGTTTGCAAATTAACGTGGACAATAGGTTTATAGACATACTCGGATTAGTAGATGAGTTCAAAGTACAGTCAGACAATGTGCGCCTCACATATATATAGATATGATGCTGTATTATAGAAAATTAACCCTACGCTAATTTTCAAACTTCAAAATGAGATATCCCAGTTTGTCCCCGGAGTTTAGAGTGAGATGATTCTTTTCGAAATATCCCTGACTCCCCGTGATCTGTATAATTATACAATTTACTCTGGTTCCTCATTACAAGTGGAATTAGCTTAACTCTGCGGGAAACCACGTTACATTTATTCTGAATTCGTTCCTTATTTGTTCAAGTATTGCTGGAATTGCCTTTTCCTATTTTTGGAATTATTTTTGGAATGAGTATTTTAAAACGTTTATGAAAGTTTTGATTGTATTTTTTTTTTGTATCTTACGTTGATTCATTATCTTTTTCTTTTTAATTTATGAAATTCACATCAATAGAGTTTTACAATGATTAAATTAAATTAGTTTTACAAAAATTAAATTAGATTAAAAATCGTATCATGACAGTAAGTTAAGGATCTTTTTGATTCTTATTCCTTTTAATAAAAATGTAGTGATATAGTTTATGGCTAAAGTTGCAATTGATGGTCTGCATAACATTAATTGTTTAACAGCCAATTTAAAAATAATTTTTTGGTTAAAGAACTTTTAATTTCTATATATATGTATATATATGTAATGTATTTAGCATCCAATTCATCGTAACAAACAATTTTAAAACTGTACATTCTAACTAAAAATAATAAATAGACCAAAAATAGGCTTTTCTACGTTGGCTGACATTATAAAAAAATTAAAAATATGTTATTAAATACTGAGAAGGTCTGTAATTAAGTAAATTCTGTAACTGCTGTGTTGTAACGATGCGAAGCAGCTGCTGCACGTTAAATTTATCAAAAAATGAAAAGAGTATGTCCTTTGATCAATAACGCCGTGAAATACAGCATTATTAAACAAGTCCCCTCGTCTACTAAACTCTAACACCAAAAACAAAGTCAACGCATCGGCAGCGAATTCTCAACTTTATACGTGTCACCCGCTCGACGCACTTTCACCCTCCGTTTCAATATACAGAACCACTTCTGACTCGCTCCACAGAGTCAGTAGTTATCAGTACGTCCGATCCGCCAAGACAAAGAAACCAATATATACAACTATACTCAACCTTTAAAATCATCCCTATTCCATCCAATCCCACCACCCACAATCACCCATATATCCGATCTTCAAAATAAACAAAAAAAAAAAAACGAATTCCCAATCACCTGTCTCGCATCCAATAAGAATCGTATCGCAGATACAGCTAGCAATAAGAATAAGAAAAGAGAAAAGCCAGCAGTAGCAGTTGCACGCGGCTTGTCCATCCCGAGCCCAAGTGGCAGAGAGCGCGCGCTCAGAGCAGCCCTTGCTGCTGCTGCTGCTGCTGCTGCGTCTAGTCGATCGATCGGACGGCTAAGCGCCGACGCGTTCTCTCTCTCTCTCTCTCTTCCCCACCCCAGTGCATGTAAAGAGAGAGAGAGAGAGAGAGAGAGCGTATAAGTAGTGTTTCCGTCTCGCTCCTGTATATAAACCTGCAGGCCTCTACCGCGGTGGTGGAGCTTTTCTCCCCCTTCCCACACCGTGTGGAGCGCGCGCAGCCGGAGAGTCGCACCCTCTCGCTCGCTCGTCCAGCCGCACTATTGCGCGTGGCCGTCCTGTTCCACTCGGTACGGAGGCGCGCGCGCGCTCAGTCTCTGCCTCGCCATTTTCCGCGGCGGCCGCTTTCTATACCCGCAGCTCGCGATCCACGCGCTCGATCTCTCTCTCTCTCTCTCTCTCTCTTGCGTTATACACGGCATACTACATTCACGCATCGTCGAGAGAGAGAGAGACAGAAGGTTCGCTTCGTACAGCTGGATATACCGCGTCATCGGCCAGCAAAGATTGTCGAGCTGTCACGAGAATCGAGGAGTTGCCAGGACGACCGCTATAGGGAAGAAAGTCGCGGATGCCGCCGCGTGCAGCCGCATCGTAAGGAGCGACTTCGTCGGACTGCTGACAGAGGGAGGGCGAGAGAGAGAGAGAGAGAGAGAGGCGCACGCGCGCCAGATCCAAGAGCACAGTGCACGACGACGACGACTCGACTGACAGCTCCGAGCGGCCGACCGAGTCAGATGGACGTTACTACCGTAGCAGGAGTATTGTAGGTGTCGCGGGCAAAAGGAGCTTTTGCTCTCTGGCGAGAAACTCGCGCGGTGTGTGCAGACAGAGAGAGAGAGAGAGAGAGAGAGAGAGTAGCCGTGTCGGTGCGCTGACACCTGTCAACGCGAACTATACACACACACATATATATATATATATATATATAAAAGCTATACCGCTAGAGGTGAATATGCTGCCGCCGGTCCGCGAAGTAGCCGTCACAGTCGGTGCAGCAGCCGCCGCCGCAGCAGCAGCAGCAGCAGCAGCCGCCGCTACTACCGCGAGTACAGCAGCCAGACAGTGCAGTAGCAGTGGTTATGGTACTTTCGGCGCGGCCTCCAGTAAAGGCCGCGCGCTCTCCGTCAACGTAAGTACACACACACACACACATACACACTGCATGTATATATCTTAGATCTCCTTTTCCGCTTACTTTCGGGAGCTGAGAAGGGGAGGATCGAGTCGAGCAAGAGGGGAAGGGGATATAAGAATGAATTATTAAGTATAGTACTGGGTGCCGCGTGTGCGTGCGTGGGTGGACCCGGCAACCGAGGGCTTATATCCGTGCGCAGCTACTTCGGAGCCACATAGGCTCTTTATATAATATATATATAGTTGCGTTTTGTGGGATTAGGGTTTTGCTGCCTGCTGTTTTTAAAATTGGATGGAGATTTGCTCGAGCTTTGGATTATTGTGAATTTCGCGATGGGATTTGTCGGTGCGAACTGCTGTGGTTATATCCTACCGAAATAAGTGCCACCGTTTGCAGGCGAGAAAGATTTTTTTCGTTTACAGCGTTGAGGAAAAATATCGGAAGCTTATTGTTGAGCGAAGAAAAATGTCGATTGCACTTTAGCGAGAAAGATTTTTATTGAAAGTGCATGCTATTCTAGAAGTTAAAAGATTTTCTTACTCAACTTCTACTGTATTTTATGGTTAGTATAGTGATTGTACATTGAGAACATCAATTTGAGATTAAAATTATAATGCATTCGAATTTTTTAAAAGGAATTCATTTATTAGAATAAGTACTTACTGATTTTGCCGAAAGATTCTTTTGAAATAAAAACTAAATCATAAGCTAAAATAAGTAAAAAGCTTGGAAAGATTGATTATTGTTTTTTTTTTGCTAATGTATTTACTTATTTCGAGTATAGCTGCGTCGGGTGTTTGGGTATTAGCCAAGCCTATTACCGTATTTGGGATGCACGTATACACAGTTTATAATCGATATAACAGCTTCACACCTATCTAATTCGTAAAAAATCTATTTAATTAAGAATAGCTTTTTTATAATTTATAAAAAAATAAGCTATTTTAAAAGTTTGACTTTGCATATTGACATGAATACTATCCATTATACAGTTAAAGATATATCATATGTCTGTAAATAAACCTTGGAATAATTCTTCAACTACCTATCAACCAATTGTGGACCGATAGTACATGTATTTAATGACCGTAAACTACTCGTATAGGTTTATCTAACCTGAATAAATATCTTTTTATACATATGGTGTATAGCGAATTATATTACGTATATTAAATATAATTACTTATATTTTATAAATTCACATGTTACAATTATTATTTACGAAACAATTAAATAAATGGCCTCATCGTCTCTTGATTATTGTTGTTTTACCGTTTATCATTTTAATTACAATATTATACAAGACTAAATATCGAAATTAGTGTTTACTCGAGCAATAATACCAAATTTTTATATCACAAAATATGCAATAACACAACATTCTTAGTATGTTTAATTATATACAATGAATGAATGAATGATATTTATAATTTTTTATTAAAATAATTATTTTTATTTTGTTGTTATTTTATTAACTGCACTCACATCATATATCAATTTTTGATACTTCAATTTGATATTAATATTAATTTAATACGATCAGTAAGTTAAATCACTAAAATTACTTTAATTGTGACTTGAAATGTTTTTAATTTAAATGTAGTTTTGCTATTGTGATATTCGTTTATTATCTACTTTATAATTATTAGCATCTTTTTGAAACATGACCTCTTTAATGGTAAATACCAGATTACCAGAAAGAAAAGAATAAATATTACAAAAATACTGATAAATCAAAGTTATTTGTCGTTGATATAATGTTTAGTCAAATAAAGTCAAAAGAAGTGCATATGATAATGAACAGTATTTAAAAATTATATAACATTATCTTCATAAATGATAATATTGAATATCATTTTTTTATCAAACCAAATTGCATGTACTTTCAAACAATAATAGTAATAATATTCAAAACATTCCATAAAAAATATGTTTTGAACAGATAACAGTTAAATTGTATGCTGCTGTAAAAGCTGCGAAGCACAAAAAATGAGTGGTACTTCTTGGGGGTAAAATCTCTTAGCTTCCGTGAACTCTCATTTTTTAGGATGTAATAAAAAATCCACTTTTTGAAAAATCTAACAAAGAAATATATCTACTCGTGAAAAGTATATATTATAACATTCTTTTTTAAGCTTACTTCTAAATTAAAAAATAACTAGGCAGGTACACGCAATAAATGTTGCAACTATTTTTAACAGTTTTCAGTCGACTTGAGCATACGTAGCATACACAAATATCCAATGAAAGGATACTATACTTCTTATAACTTATTTGGGATAGATGGTTTTCTTTTTTTACTATAGAGTTGAATATTTTGATTACTATATATATGGCATTGAGTTTCGTGATATATAGTATATTTATAATCAAATCAATGAATGCAGCATACAAATTTAATGTATATTAACGATTATATATATAGTCTATTTTCTTTACGCCAAAGTGTAGCATATACCACATGCAATGAGCATACTATAAGATATACTAGAGTCAAATGCAGGTTACTCTGCATTATTAACATTCTTTTTATTAAACATTTAAATCCTTTACAAGTTTTTTCATCGTTATTATTTTTTTAGAGGGTTATTGGAGATTGGTTTTTATCGGAGAAAAATTGTTGTCTGATCATGAAGAAACTCTCTTGTTATTGTATTGCATTATTCTCTTCCTTGTGTATTACATCAATAATGATCCAAGCATAAACTGTCGAGCCCAACTGGATTCCAATAGTCCTCTTTGCATCATCGATATGCATAGTCACCAGCGAGACTCAATCCCTCCGAGTCTTTCCAGTCGATACCTAATTGCTGGATAGTCGGGATTAACAAAGATCCACTTTTCGATATAAGAGCGACCAGCTTTACCTTGGCATCATTGTTGCGCTCGCGATACCCTTACCACTTCAAAGGCATAGTATGGTTGAGATACGGCGATGCCCAATTACTGTGCTTCGTATCGGAACACTGGCTGATTTGCGAAGCGAGTGATTAATGAGTTTCTATTGGTAACGGCGAATCTTGATCGATTCGTATGCAGTGTTTGCAAGATGCGTCTGTTGTCTTGATGCAAACAAGTGCAGTAAGTACAGATGCGGGAACCGAACGATGTCGGATATTGAAGTAGGAATTGAAGGGGAGAAAAAGAATTTGATTTAAAAGAGTTGTGACTATATTAAAAGTTTTTGAAGGTCTAAAATTTGGCTTTGATTCACATTTCAAGTGATAACTTAATATAACAATTTTAGATGACGATTGATAAATGGATACAAAATTGTGGCTCCGTTCTATGTAAACTGCAAGAAATTGTTTAACAATACATTTTTTAGACGTGGCCTCAGTACTAATTGTTAATATGGAAAGGCTTATAGACTTCAAGCTTTCAGATGTTAATAATCCTATCATAAATGCATTGAAATTATAATTAACATATATTGAACTGCGCATGAATAGATAAATCTTCCATTATTTCTACATATGCACTGATCGTAGAAGTTATTCGTATAAAAATTTTAAATCCTTAATAGGGGTTTACATTTGTAAAAGAATAATATTCCCAATTGATTACACGACTTATGAATGCAAATCCCAAATGTACCTTGAAATAATCCTAAATACTAGCGTATTATGCAAATCAGTCGGTACACATGCGGTTAATAATTGAATAGGTTATTAGGGGAACCTCATAACAGCTTTTCATTCTGCTATTATTGATGGGCAATTACATCTTCCTGGAATAAATCACATTAACTTATTCATTCGGTTTAAAACAGTCGATCCTATACAGTATTCTATTAGTATCCCAAATTCTTGATAAAAAATGTTTGTGAATGTAATATTATAAGAATAAGTCTGAAGAAATGTCACATGTACATTCACATATCACTATATAATATATCAACATATTTGGCATAGCTTCAATGTTATTCTCATTTCATTCACAAAGGTTTCTATACTTTGTTATATTTCATATAAACGTTTCTTTAAAAATTATCCAAAAACTTATTATATTTTTAACAAAACTATAAAGAGTATATAAGTAACAGACCGAGTGATTTGTGTGTGTACTGTGCGAAAACTGAGAGGCGCTTTTCTGCTCAACGATAAAGCGAGACGGCAAATAAACAATTTAAAAAAAAGGTCTTTTCACGGAACTGCACGAGAAACTGGGCTCAACAAATGTACACGCCAAATTAATATTTCATGGCTGTATTTCTTGGGCGAGTTGGACATATACGAGTCAAGCCCAGTAAAGGAACTCATCATCTTTTCTATTTTTCTAGACCTCGTACAGGTTGTTTTTATTGCTAAGTTGGCTCAAAAAATATTTACCCTATCTTGAAAAGTATGATTAGTGTTTCATTGACCCAAAAAACTTTTATAATCTAATTATTTCTGCCATATCTGGAGAAAGTAACGTTGCGAACCACATAATAAATGTGAAAATAACTTGCATGACCTGTTAAGTATAGACACCGAGCGTCAACATTAAATAATTGTATGCTTGTTATCTAATTAAGAAATAATGAGTCACTTGGCATGTTATGCTTTAAAAAATATGTTACGTTCGATCTTTTCCACAGAATATGCTTATTATAATACTTTTTTGCTTATGCTGAAAATGCCTTTAAAATTACGCTCTTCAATGAAGTAATTAGGAATCAATAACTGAACACGAGTTACAAGCTGTTTAGTATGAAAATGAGTAAACTTTGCATAAAGTCTCATCGGTGACATGATGCTACGGTTCTAATCGCATGCGCTTATAGCTTATCATTATATCAGACCGCAATTAGTGATGGAACACTTTTAATATAATATTAGTCGTGATGATAAAGGTTACATTTCTTCCTAAAAGTGTCGATCAACTCACAATTTAAAAGTGTACTGTATTTTTGCATAATTCTTTAAAGGGCAAATACAAAGATTGTAATCTTGAATAAATTTCTTTCTTTGACCATTCACGTTCAACGCTATAAACAATGCTGAAAGTGGGCTAACCTCTTAGACTTTGAAAACATTTTCAGACCACATCCATTCGAAACGGAGAAATCATTGATAAATCTATCCACGCCAAATAGATGTCCTAGAAAATATTTGCACCAAATGCGTACTGGCCGGCTATTGGAAATGTGCATATGAGGCACGCCGTTGTGCGCGTGACTGGGATTCCATTTGGCACGGTTTGGTCCGGAATTGGAAACGTAACCGACACGTTTTCAGGACAGTTAGAAGCATCCTCTAGTCCCCCAACCCACCTATGCGAACTGTCAGGTGAAATTCTTCGACGCGCTTTGTTTTCGGCTATAAGCTAATAAACTTGTTGGCCGATTCAATTGTACCCGTGCTGAGTCTTCGTGTAGCGCACTTGTTTCGCCTCGTGTGAAGCAAAAGGGAATTTGGATATCGATAATGGTCGTTAAAATAGGGTAGTTAAAATTTTTCTAACTTACCCTCAACTGGCGCAAACGTTATAAAAAGTATATAATTAAAATAAAAAAAACTGTTCCTTTAAATACAAATTATGTTTCTTGTAAATAACTTTGTAATGTAGGGCTATTTAATTAGTCTAATATAAAGTATCCTGTTTGTTTTACGTGCAAGCTTCTCAATAGGTTTTCTCGATAAACAAAGTTTATAAGTCACTCCCTTCCGCATTAGTATTTGATTCAAATTCTGAAAATTTTTTGTCAGACTCCGCGGACGTAAATATTGAAAGCAGGTTGGATAAAACTGCATTTACAAAGAGACTTCGAAACCGTATTATATAAACCCAGGACAAGTAAATGCGCTTCAAGATACCTTTATATACACTTTATATGCATGGTTTCATGCATAAATATTTATTCGCATAATAAATAGGATTCGAACTTGAGAGTCGACGGGCTCGGGTTATTCAAACAAGCTCTACTACGACACTTTTGCATTTCAACCTATTTCTCGTAGGTAACTACTGCATCACGATGATATTTCCAAATTCTTCGAATTTTTTGCACTTTTTAATATCGATAATAATATCGTATTAAATCCATAATCATTATTATTATTCTAAGTATACGTTATAGATTAAAAAATAAATGAATTTTACACGAAATGAATTTCAATTGGGAATTCAAATAAAGCAAGTTGATCATTTTGGGTAATTAATTTTGATTCTTTTGTATCCCGCGAGCAAATAATGCATGTATCAGATTTACAAATGCAGATAACTCATTTCCACCTAATTGAATCCTTTCAGCGCCATATACATCCGACATATTTCCCCGAAAATTGTAATTATCGACGCTCATTCGAAAGAATCCATATTACACCATAAAACGACTAACATTACAATTATTTTCGTGCACCTACGGACACTCGCAAATTTTAATTCATTACGACGCTATACAGCTCGGAAAATACCTAAAAATATTCGTGCCTCAACCGATTGTACTCGAACGCGCACGCGCCCCTTTCGCCGGTACGCACAGTCGCCTTTCATCCGTGCAAACTGACCTCCAGCCTCTCTCCTCTCCTTCACCCCTCTGTACCCCTCTTCAAAATTAAATTTCGCACCGCAGGGGAGAACGTTGTAATCTCGTACAACCCTTGGGCTCTCGAATGTACCCCTCCTTCCCTGGCACCGACCCTCTTGGCTTTCCGCCTGCGCGGCTATACTCGTTAAAAATAGGATCAATCCGTGCATTCGGCGTAATATACGTGGAAACCGCAATTAAAGCCAGGTTGAACGCCGCCACCGCCGTCACACTGCAGGAGAGCCTCGCGGGGGCTGGAGAATCGCGCGCGTAGAGGACACACAGAGGGGACCGAGAGAGAGAGGATGTCGGAGGCTTGCGAGCGTCTAGTTAATTAGTGCAGGTGTGTGGGTGAATGTATATCCGTTCGTATATATATATATATTCGCATAACGAGGGATCGTCTCTCGCATCAGCGCAGACGCATTTGCATTTATTAAAGCTTCACTGCATCGGTGAGCTTGGCTTATGTATTCTTGTCTTCCGTTACTCTGTTTCACCCCCTTTTATTTTTCTTGTGTCTTATCGCGAGGAAAGCTGTTGGCCATTGGTGGAGAAGGAGGAGAAGGAACTTCGCTCAAGGCTAATAATGGCTTATTTGTTGGTTTGCCCTCTTTTATCTTTAGGATCTAGTGTTGTAAAGGAATCGTTATTGCGCTGTATACAGGTGAAATTAAAAGTAGCAGCTGTTTAGGACGAAAGGACGGAGAATAGTGCGATTCTTACGATGTTTGTATATATAGGTGTGTAACAGTTCTAGAAAAGTTTGGTCTACTTTTTATATTTGAATATATGGATGTGGGCAAAGTTTACTTTCTAAACTTCTTTTATTTTTTTTATCTGTTTCTTGCAAAGTGTTTGTGCATGCAAGATTTATCATCTTGTAAAAGGACGAAGAGCTCAGAGAATCTGGAATTGCAATTTTGACATAAAATTTGAATACCGTAAATATTTGGATAAAATGTTTTACGGTCAACTTTTTGTTAAAAACGTTATATATTATATAAAATTTAATCTGCTTTTATATTTTTAATACTTTCGTATTAATTGACTGACAGCTGACTTTAATAAAATAACTGAATTTCAAGCTCATAACGTTGTACAAAATGAGACTGAAGTTCGCGTTACATGTTTGGACAATATTTCTAATAAAAAAACCATTACTCCTTCAATGTCGTTACTGTAAAATTTTGTCGTGCGTTTTAATCATCAAAATGCGAATTCGAGCAAAAAGTGTATTGCATGTATGTAAAAGAATAAATCTGATTCTTCTATTCGTTTAATGAAAAAAAGTTTGTTATGAATTTTTGAAAGGAATTATGAAACAAATATCTAAACTTGTTTTCTCAATATATTATTTAACACAGTGTCTTTTCTATTCTTTTCTAGTTATTTTTGCAATTAATATGTCTATATTGGCCTGTTTTAATTCGTTTTAGCGAGCATCTTTTACAAGCGTCAGTGTATAAGAATCAAACTTTTTAATAGTCATTGCACTACTCATTGTCAAGGAACGTATTTAATATTTAGCATTATCTTACTAATTTATATCAGGTATCACAGTTAAGTTTATCATTTTTTCATTTTCTTTCATTGCGCAATAATTTGAACAAAGTACTCTTAAAAGGTAAAGTTAATTATAAATACACGAATCTAATTTAATATTTCACGTCGCTTTAATAACAGTTGACTGGCGCTTAGTAAATGGAAGATCCACCTATTAAAAGCTCATGCTCAATTACTTAAAAGCTTCACAGCACTTGCAAGGAAATAATTTACGTAGGCACACATTCTTGTCAAATAGTTTCCAGTAAAATTTCAAGTTAATATTGAATAAATTTGTGCGAGACAAGTTACTTCAACTTTTCATCTCATTGTACGTCAGGTCTTAATTCTATCAATCTTAAAACAAGTACTTTTTTTCTCATTATAACATTCTTCTCAATTGACCAAAACTACATTATTACATTATTATAGGATTATTAAATATTGATCTTTTTTGCGACAATACGAAGCACAAATGTAGCCCCGCATATTTTAACAACTTTTAATCGCTTTACGAATACCTTATAACTAATCATAAGCAATATATTCTAATTTATAAATTCTGATATATGCGGACCACAATTTACACTTGTAAATTCTTAATCATACCATTAAATTCGAGTCTCATTAAAGAACTTTCTATGCACGTGGATCAAATTTTATGCACGCATCAGGGAAAACTAAGTTTTTGGCTCGCCAAAGCCATTCGAACTTTAGTGCAAAACTTTCTTAGCAAACTTTTTTAACAGTAAACATCGTAATACCGCTAAAATGTTTCGTGCAAATTGGATTACAATTGATTTACGAAAAAAGTATTTGTTTACATTGCAGACTGGTGTACATTTATGTTCATTTGATTTTCAAAGGGTCCCAAAAGTAAAACTTAGTTTCGTGAGAATTTTTTCTGACATAACAGAATAGCCGAGAGTATATATAACAGAAAAAAGAGATAGTTACAAGAAACGTCGTTAAAATTTACATTAATAATTCCGGCTGATAAAGATGAAATAAGAGAGATATTTCTTATTGACTCAATTTTTTTCCCTGCATTACACAAATAAAATAAATAATTTTATAGTTGACTAGATGAGATAATACATTGCTACATATGATTTGAATGAAGAAAAAGCTGCATGCAATATTGCAGTATTTAAAAATAAAACGTGTTTTTTTGTGACTTAAGCCATATTTGTTAATGTAGGAACCAGGTCAGGCTATTCATATTAATAGAATCTTTTGAAAAAGTTCCAATTATAATGATAGCTTTCATAAAATTATAACTTTAACTGAATATAATATTGCTACTTTAGCTCGTTAAAAAAAAAGTTGTCAACGGCTTCACATCTACGAAATTATTTAAAAGAAAAATGCACTTTCTGTCAAAGCAAAAAGAAATTGCTCAGGATGTCGCATCTTCAAACATCGCAAAACATTTCATTTGGATTAGTATGCGTCTGTATTTTATTATTTTTAAAAAAAAATACGTTGTTGTCAAACGCGAAACCACATTTCCATTTCACGCACATAATTAATCTAACATATTATGGTACGCAATTTTCATATTTTTATAATTTCCAGTTCACGCAGCCACGACAATACTAACGAATCCAACAATCTCGCCGTATAATATATGCGGCAGCCGTAATAAAATTATAAATTAAATAGGGCTTCATCAATATGCTATTAAGCGCATCGCATAAAATTAAAAAATACACCATTATTCAACCGGCACTCTCTCGTTATTATTCTCATATAAGGTCGTCGTACCACGCGATATAAATTCGTAATTCCTCCGGTTCCGCATTCTTATTTTTTTTTAGTTCCACGTGGCTCTGTGCCGCATCGCGATTAACTTGTCGATTCTGACCCGCTTGAACGCGAAATTGCCCTTGGCTTCTCTCTCTTTCTCGCATATACGCGGCCTGTGCTTTTTGATTGGATTCCGTAAAATTTCTCATCGTAATTCCGGCTTTTCTCATTATTGCACGCTCTACTCCCACACGTGACAGAAATGAATGCTGTACGGAAACCGGTTAATGCGACGCTTTATGCATCTATATACGGTGTATTCGAGCCTCTCATGGCTTTCCCCTTAATTTTAATTACTTATAAAAAGTTTTAATTGAACGCTCGTACTTTCGGCTATATGTAAATCTTGATATCCGCGACGACGCGATTAAAATTTGAAATGATTGTTAGGACTATCAATTTATGCTTCTTTTGCATGAGAAATACAATTTTATTTGCGTTACAATGGAAATTTTATAATGAAATGATGGAAATGTTGAATAATTAGATATTTGTCTGAATGAAATTGCATATTATCAGAGAGCTACTATATGCAGAATATCGAGTGCCAGGATTGGATGGATTGGATCTCCAATAAAATTATGTGGATTATTTTCTTTCATTTACAAAAGATTTAATTATTCTTTTTTTTTATAGCAATGTGAAAATTGTCATTCCGTTTAAATTAAAAGATTTTTTATTTAAAGAGAAAAAACAGATTTGAATTGTAATTTAAATATGAAAACTAATGTCGTGTGTTATTCGAATTTTATTTTTTATACGTAATTCAGATTTATTAATTATAAAAGAAGGACAAAATTTTATTGTTGCTATAATTATTTAATTCATCATTAGTAAAGTTACGTCCTTTACAGTTTTGGAAGAGAAAGTAATTCAAACTAATCGCTACATTAATTTCTACACGTAAACAATGTATGTACCTTCGTTTATGATAATAACAGCGATGAACTAAGAACAAACAAAGAACAAATAAATAGGTCATTATTTTCCGTAAAAGCAGTAATGCGATTCCGTCGTTCGCTTTTCCTTTAGAAAACGAAAAATTCTGCAACTAAAAAAAAACAAAGACTGCAGGTAATAAACTTCAAGTGATATCCCGCTCTGCGTGACGGATGGCGCTTTGCCTTTGTGCGTTATACCTTTTGTGGCGCGCAGCAAAATAAAAAAAAAGAAAAAAAAAATAAGAAAAGAACGAAGAAGCGAGACCTGCAAGACCCCGAGGAAAACGTGGAAACGAGGTCTAACGTCGTTGCTGACCTTTTGCCTCGAGGCGGCGGCGGCCGTAAGATATATAGACTCGCTCGCCGTCTGACATTAGCTCCACTCGTTCCACTGCCCGAGCGAAGACCCAACTATACATGTATATACATATATGTCTTATGTATTCCATCACATTCGTCTTGTGTGTTGCGGCAGTGCGCCTTTTTTACGATCATATCTTTTTATTCCGCCTCGCTGTGCAACATTGCTTTATAGCTGCGTTAATTTGTGCTGAAATGCCTTTTTTCGTCTTGTTTATATACTATAGGTTTTTTTTTGTTTTATCTCTTAATGCCTTCTGGAAATATGTTGGTACGTTATATATATAAAAATTAGAAATCAGTCTTATTCTTTTCTACAAATATGATTTTAATACACGCAATTGTTGAATGTAAAACAGTAAGGAAAGGCAGATAAGCTTGATCGGTTCCGAGAAACAAATTAGCTTTGTAAAGGCGAAAGGGAGGGAACTTTATTTTTTCGAGCTCCGATGTGCAATTCGAGCTCTCGTCTCTCATTTTTCTTTACGCTACAGGTCGCGCGCGAAAACGGAGCTAATCAAGCCGTTTTTATCGATCACAATGGCGCAAGGGGCGCATTACGATAGCTCGGGGCATGATTTATTCAGGCATAAAAAAGCGAGTTCCATGTGCTGCACAGACGGGAACGTTGCCGCTGCGAGTCTATCTAAAACGAAAATAAAATGATATGCAATAATTGATACGAGCGGCGTAGGTAAAAAGAAGTCTGCGGTTGAAAGTTTATTTTTTTTTATAATAACAAAATTTGATTCCCCGCAGTTCGCTTGCTGCATGGATTTTTTTCGCTATCGTTCTGTTCTCTTTTGTCATGTGGAAAAAGTGGAACGAAACTATTGGAGTTTTACAATTTCTTCTGCAATCATCCATATGAAGATAGAAAACTATTTTAAATACGACCGTTTTATATCGATTGTATATATATACATATATACGAGGGGTATTCAAAAAGTAAGTTTCCCTGTGTTGGGGAAAAAATAAAACACTAGTTTTAGGCTATAAAAATAATTTGACTTTATTCTTTTACTCTTAAACTATTTTTCTACGTAGTCGCCTTGGACTTCAATACATTTTTTGTATCTGTTTGCAAGCTTAAACAAACCTTCCTTAAAAAATGGCGTGCCCTGTTTTTGGATCCACGATTTAACGACTTTTTCGATTTCGTCATTTGAAGCGAAGTGCTGGCCACCCAAACTTTCTTTTAACTTTGGGAAAAGGAAATAGTCACTTGGTGCGAGGTCTGGAG
>UELV01095936.1:0-25968 GCA_900490015.1 Megastigmus stigmatizans | reverse complement strand
TATATATATATATCATTCAGTAGATTTGTATATTTATATCGAATATATCAAGGGTACCTTAATAATGTTTACCCCCTAACTCAACAAAAATAAGTTTCCTGTATCAGTCTCTAGATCAAACTTGTTTAATTATTATATTTTACAATAGAATAGAAAGTCTCTTGGAATATTCACCTTTGGAATACTGTTTTTGATTTCTGGACATATTCGGACTGTGTCCGGGACCGACCGTATCACCGAGTAAGTCGTCGATGTTCGTGTGATTACCGATGAAGAGTGGCAGGTTTGCCGGTCTTTTTCGTGGCGCCGATCTTCTCGGTGGCGTTTGACGAATACTCATTGTCACATTATCGTAGGGCGAACTTCTGCCACCGTAATTATCAGGCGGATCTGGTGGATTTTCGATCTGGAATGCGCATAGAAAAATTGATTATTATATATTTTTTAAAACAAGTTCATACGCACAGGAAAATGCTTTGTAAATGATCAACAGAAATAGAAATTAATATATTACCCCTTCAGGACTGGCCCGATCTCCAAGCGGCTCATCATCGAGAGGAAACCTAGAAAGGCCTCTTCCAGTACTGCTGACTTGCTTTGGAATTCCTATCTCCACCTTTTCAAACGACTCCGACGAGTCCGAATTACTATTAGACGTCTCCGTCGGTATCTTTTGAATACCTTCTGGGACATTTGACGTACTGTCCATCCACCAGGGTCTCTCGCCGGACTCGATGTGTCTGATCCTGTTCCCAAATGGCCTGTTGCCATCATTACTGTCGGTGACTTGACTTCTCCGACTCAACGCAGGGGAGACGGGAATGATCTCGACACCTTCTGGAACATTCTCTGGGTCATCGCTCAACCACCAGGCTCGCTCACCGGACTGTTGGTGCCTGATTCGATTGGCTGTGGCGGCTTTGTTTTTGCTGGAACGTGAACCTCGCGATGAACCATTGCGACTGGGTTTAGTGCTGTTGGTGTTGGTAGTGGGTGGTTCCTTAGGATATGATAACTCCTCGTCGGGAATGTTGTTGTCGTTCGCATCCAGCCACCAGCAGCGCTCCTCCGAGTCCTGCCGCCAGATCTTAACTTTGAATTTACCTACGGATGACAATGTATTTGTTAAAAAAAATCCATGGTTATAACTGATACGTGGATTCTTTTTTTTAAATTGATATGCATATAAATTAGTTTTGTGATTCTATTTGTTATTAGTGATTGTGATACTACTAATTTCGTTATACAACATCCAGATAGAAGCACTTTTGTAAAACGAATGCTGCATATTACAATAATAGTACAATTTATTCCTTAATCAAAATCAAATTGTATAAGGCAATTGAAAATTATATTCTGCAGAAGTACATGTACTTGAATGAAATACGTAACATTATCTCAAAATAATTTAATGTCCGATAATGCGATGTAATAAAAAATTAAATGGTCAAAATGCAATAAAACATAATATTTTATATATTTTCAATTAATTTTGAAAGCCTAGACAGTTTTTATTTTAGTTATTTTGAGTACTTTAATTTATTTTGATGTATGTACCAGTTTAGTAGAACGGAGAAATATCTCGGGTGCTGTAAAACATTGAAGGAGAGAATTTCGAGTACTCGGAAACACCGACATTCTCTTTCAAACTAATGAGGCTCAAAATTAGCAGTGGAAGTTGCATTTATGTTTTCACGCTGAAATTCGCAATGTTCAAAACTCAGTGCACAAGTTCTAGTAAATATATAAACAAACTTTGAAATGAAACTAAAGTTTTATTTCAACATAATTTAGTTTTGTAACTGTGTATGCTTATTTAAATTAATTATTTAATTAACTTTAATTTAAATTAAAACTAAGTTAATTATTTTAATATTCGACTTCACGCCCTTTTTTTATGTCGAAGATCAGCAAATATATAAAACTTTCTGTACCGAGTTGAATATTTTATAATTTATTTTTATAAATTAACCCTTATATAATTTATGTTGCTTTTGTCTGTTTACAAATAGTATTACAAAATTATTATTTAAAAACAGTTTGAAAAGCTTCCCTAATATTAAAAATGCGTGTAATATTTTACATTATTGTGTAGTATTTTACACAAAGTAACTTATGTAATAATAATTATGTGTACTTCATTAAATGCTATTTAAAGTGTACATAAATATAATGCTGATAAAAGAATTTCATTAATTAATTTTGGTTAATTAATCACATTGAACATAACGCGAATCGTTTACGAGCATGAAAATATAAGCATTGTTTATTTTACTGTTCTGAATACTTAGGATTTTAATTATTATATGCTGTGCTCAATTCTCAAAAAGTGAGAATTTATAATTGATTATAATACATACGTTCATAGTACGTCGATATTCGCGTGTAAAGAAAAATTTTTCTTTCGCAGGCATTTATTTGTTCCGACAAAATTCTCTTCTAGTTATTAGAAAAGAGACGCGGCTCGACACTTTTCTATTCAGATCATTATATTTTAGGCGGTCTATGTATAAACTGAAACGAGGCAGAGCTCAGAAGATGCGCTTCACTGCAGCGAGTCGAGTCGCTTAATGGCATTAGTATATACTTGTATGTGTGTCAGAGGTGTGCAGTGGCACAGTCAAAACATTTGCTTGCGGGATTTTGCTGCCACGGAAACGCTTATATGCGACATTTAACAAACCTATTGTTTAATCATCTCACTTGCATATCGTACTTTTCCCGCAAACCTGTCGTAGATTCACTTCACAATAATCACAAAGAATAACAGAATATATGAATGAAAGTTTTATGTACCGTGTAAATAATACAGTTACAATTGAATAAAAAGCCAATTGAATAAACTAGAGCATGAGTACATCTTGGCTATTTTTCAGTTATTTTGGTAAGGTTAACCAAATTTGAATAAATGAAAATGACTTTTGTGCTAGTTTTTTAGGTCATTGAATTATATGAACATTTCTACCTACATAGTAGCTTACATCATCTTAATATTTGTATTTACAATTACAAAAATTGTATGTTAATAAAAAAAATAATTTTTATCCTTAAACTGTCACTTTGAAAACTCTAATCTTTTATTAAAATATATTTATTACTCATGAAAGAATAAAAAAATATTATTTTTCTGCAGTTATTTAAGTTACATTTTTGACAACATATACCAAACACGTACGCTAAAAAAAAAACGTTAATACTGAAATACGCGGTTAACAATTTTATAAAGATATATAGCACACAAGTCACGAGTTCTCATAAATTCAAAACACAAGGTTCGAGTTACAGTTTAGCTTAATTCACCCATATAAATAAATATGACATTTAGTTACATTAAAATGTAATACGCAATCACTTTAACGATCACTTATTCACAATTGGCTTTTCATTTGATCTCGCAATGTTCAATTACCGTCATCTGGAAGTACAGTACTGATCGTCGTATCTTGACTGATGTCATCGTTCCCTATACTTGGATTTCTCTCTACACCCTCAGGCACATTATCAGAATTGGGATCCAACCACCAGGGTTTTTCACCCGAAGATTGATTTCTCAGTTTTGCGCACATCTGTTTATTGTCCCCTGTCGAATTCTTTTCTGAATTTGCAAAACTCAGACTCTTCGATAAATTTTGAGTGGCCGACTTAGATAAAGAATTCCTCGACTTTTTTCCTGAATCCGAGTTCTCTTCGTTAGAGGCATCTGCCCATCCGCCATTTTTGATTTCACTACTTTCTTCTTGCTGTTTGGCTTTGAAAAGATTGGTAACAGGAGCCAAAGCTCTCATGAGAAAGGATTTGGCTTCGTCCGTTTTGCCTGATCGGTCGCTTCTAGATCGTGGACTCGACGGTGGCCTCGGTGGTTTGTCTGTGTTGACAGACAATTCGTCAGCCGATGAAGCTAACACACTCGTCTTGGAAGAACCTGTGCTGATCTTGCCCTTTCCTTCCCGAAAAGGAGAATCGGAAGTTCGTCTTCTTCGAGGCTCTGGCTTCGTTTGCTGCTGCTCATTTTCCTCTTCGTCACTGTTTGATGATTCCGAGGAACTGCCATCCGTACTACACTCCGAGGTCGACACTGACATGGTTCTTGAAACCCGTCCATTATTGCACAGCAAAGGAGACTTTGAATCACTTCTACAGACATCTTTTGGAGACTTCAGAGCCCCTTTTCGTGGTGTACTCGACTTCGAAGTCGGCGTTTTCGATTTTGATCCAGACTTGTTCGACCTGATAGAAGTTGAGGAGCCCGACGACGCCACTTGTTGCACCGCCACTGATTCGGAATTCGCTTCTGACTGCGAATCCTGCGAACTGACGGACATGCTCCTCTGGCACTTCTTCGAATGCTTCCTGTCACTGAGCTGAGATCGGGAAGGGTCGCCATTCTCCATGTTCAACGCGGACTTCCGGAAGTCCTTGTTGACGTACTTAATACCCGCACTTCCCCCCATCGTTGCACTTTTCCCAACCATTTCGGATTTGGGAACCGGTGGCTTGCGATCGCGAGCGTCCGGCGACGAGGCCTGACGCGTATTCACTGACGATCCAGCTGAGCTAGGCGCACACTTGCCGCTTGTCGTCAGAGCGCTGCTGGTAGTGGTGGTGGAGGTGGTAGCGGCTGATTTTATTTTCGTCATCGATGCTGTAGCCGCACCGACCGAGGACGCCGAAGATACAGGCTTACCACTAGCAGATCTACCGCCACTACTGTTGCTGCTACTGCTGTTATTGCTGCAGCCAGTTGGCAAGTTGACAGCTGATGAAGATTCCGGCGACGTCATATGACGCGACTTTAAAGAGCCACTCCTCGATATATTGCCGGGTTTGCTCTGATTCGAGGAAGAACTGCTGTCGGATGATCTGCTCAAGGATTCTCTGCGAGACGTGTAACCTTGGCCGTGATCCTGACCTTCGACGATTCTGGATGGACTGGCCTCGGACTTTCGTTCTTCACTGTTCCGCTTCTTCTGACTCGATTCGATCTTTGGCGACGAGCGATCGCAAACTCGTGAGTTGGTGTCCTTTGGGATCGAAGATGAGGAGGAACTGGAATTACATCGATTGTGATGATCCGCTTCGTGGGAAATACTAGATGTGGATCTTGTGGAGCTATCCTTGGATGAGTAGGCGCTTTCGTTGGATCTGGAGTAACCATAGGCGTTGGTAACTCTGTGGTTTGAAGAACCATAACTAGTTCGGGGTGTATAGGAACTTGAACCTCCCGTGGTCGAGGAAGTGCCATATTTGTCGAGGTAAGATGAAACCCAAGGCACTCCGGAAACCCTTCCCGAGGTACCACTACTGTACCGGGAAGTGTACCTGTCTCTGGGTGAATCTTCAGTGTTCGCGCGGTCCACTTGCTGTTCTTGGTCTTGCGTCATTGTGTTCAGTAATTGTGACCTCTTTATTTCTCTTTGAGTAACTTTCGGCACTGGCTCTAACCTCTTCGTTCTAGTAAAAGTAGTCAACGGAGCAGGTGGAGTAGGAGACGTGCCTCTTGTAACTACTGTTATGATTATTAACTCGTCATCGTTACTATCAGTGCTGGTGTCGCATACTGAATTGTCGTTGCTGTTGCAGTTGCCGTTTTTGGTCTCCTCTTGCTCGGCTTTGGGTGCACTTGTTCCGCTGTCATTTGATTGGATACCCGATCGTGTTGCGTCCGGCTGTGACTCGTTATTGTGGTTCTCCTGTGGCTTGGGGATGTCTTCACGGTTGGACGAGGGTAGGGATTTTGTACTCGGACTGCGAAATCTCTCTGATCCCGTGTAACCGATGCTGGCGGTCACGCGCTCAGGATTATTGCGGGACGAGAGGGAGTAGCGCCCGCTGCTCGTTGTTCCGCTGTATCTTGAGGATAATGGGGCTGACAAGGATTCCGATGTGCCTGAAATTCATGGAATATACCTTAGTAATAAGAAAGATTGAAGCAAAGTAATTACGAATCTAATTTGATTATTATAATGAAAATTAAGAATATTATTTTTATATGCGTAAATAAATGCATTATTTAAAGAATTAAATAAAAAAAAAACAGGTTTTTTAGTTCCATTTCAATTATTACTTTAATACTTATAAGAAATTTACCCAATTAAAAAGACTATTACTTAAAACTCGATTAAAATAACTAATCATGAAAAATATTTATTTCAACGACGCAAAATCCAAGTTTTTATGCAAAACTCACTCGACGAATTACCGCTCTTGCCGAAAGTCGGAGTCCTGGAATAAATCCTATAACCTGCAGCTTTGGAAGAGACTTCAGGGCTGGGCTCGCGCGATGTTCTGGTCTGCGGTGCTCTCAGTCCCCTGTACGACGTGGGTGGATGATGCTCCTTGTCCTTCTTATCGCTGCCGTAGCTGCGGCTGGACTCGGAGTACGAATTCGTGCCGCCGTATCTGGAGGACGAGGTGCTGTCGGGTTCGCGGCTATTCTCGCGAGATGCACCCGGTCCTCGGTATTTGTCCAGAACAGACGAGGGTCGCTCGCTGCTGGATTTACTGCCACCGAGTGTATACTTCTCCAGGATCGAACTGGAGCCGTTGGAGCAGCGACTGAGGGGACGAGATTCGGTTTTGGATGACTTTCCGAGAGTCGGTCTTTCTTTTTCCGAATTTTTGTTACCTGTAAGAATTGATATAATACTAGACTATATTTCACATTATGTGGAAACAATATTGTTTTTATTAAATTATTTTGTAAAAATAACAAAACACTATTTTCCAAAAATGATTTTAAGAAAATATGAATTTAAATTAATGATAATATTTATCTTTTAATATTTATATTATTACTAGAATCATTAATTATTATTTCTTAATTATTTGTTTGTTTTGAATGAAATGCACATTAAATAATATATTAAGATAATTAATTATTTTTTCTGAAAATATATTTGTATAACAATAATACTGATTTGATAATTAAAACTAATTATCTTGTTCTTATTTAAATCTATTGTTCGAAAAAACTTATTTGTATTCGATACTACAAAATTTTAACTTACTGGAGTATTTGTAGGAGGGTTTCTCTTCGGCCTTATCTCCATCTTTTTTCGTATAACTAATACCATAATTGCTGCCAATGCTTCTTTCTTTTGTCGCTGGCGTTCTTACGGACGTTGAGCCGATGCCCGTATAGTTATTTCTGTAATTACTGAAGCTGCTTCCGGTGGACGCGTTCCTTCCGAAAGTACTGCCACTACCGATGCCAGTTCGTGATCTGTATGATCCAGTGTCGTTCTGAAAAACATTAATAGTTAAGCTCTATTTTAAATTCTCGTGCCAATGATCAAATAAATATAATAACTAATGCGGATTCATTAGAAAATTTTAACGCATTTACAATTAACATTCTAGATGATAAAATTATTGTCCACTACAATTTTTTCTAATCATATAAATTTTGTTGGTATACTGATATGACAAACAACACAGCATCTATTTCAGTACGAAAATGAGCAAAAATGAAAAGATTTCCCACAATATTCATTATTTCTAAGATCTGTTCGCTGAAGTAAGCAGCGCTGAATGATGCTTGACGCCTACGGTCACCGAGGTCAAAAACAGTACATGTTTTTCCACTCTCGAGTCTATCATCCTATTAGTTCTCGGAAGACAAGTCACGCATGTATTTACCCGTGACAGTATTAATATTACTTTCCCACCACGCATATTGTTTATGAAAATGTCAAGAAGTATAGCCGTTTCTCCTTAACGTTATAATTTATCTAAGTTTCCTGAATCGTTAGTACCTGGACCGCGAGAAAACTCGTTCCAACCCAAAGGTCCAACGCTCAACATTGTTGCGCGACAACGATATACGTCACACTATACAAGTCAACGAAATCGCCGCGCAAACGCGAGATACCCCAGCTTCATCCACTCCATATTACACCACATTCGAAAGAATTCGCTTACATAAAGTCAGCGAGGTGAGTTTGGCATTGTATAACGTCTCGCGCAACAATACTGCCGTATACATACGCATAAGCAAACACAGATCGGTATATATACAAGCAAATATCTCAGTTCTCGGTGGCAGATCGACTGTCAATTCGACGCCATGGGGCTAGAAAATGCGTCCGCCTACGAAATATCGCCACCGAATGGTCTGCACACTATTACTTTCTCGCGCGCGAGCTCGATTTCACTGCCGGGAGATCGCAACGCGTGAGATAATATCGGTGTAATCTCTCTCTCTCTCTCTCTCTCTCTCTCTCTCTCTCTCTCTCTCGCTCTCTGTCTCGAAGAGTCATACGCGCATATATAGGCAAAGAGAAGAGAGATGAGAGAAAAGAAAAGACATACGCCGGGAGCCAGAGAAATGCTGTGCGCGCCTCTTGTCCGCGATATATACCTACACACGTACATACGTATGCGCGCGATATATCACCTACAAATTGTTTCTTTGACAGGTCCATTCTTCATTGTCCGTCGCGCGAGTGGCTCTACACTATACACGGATACTAGTCTAGCTCTGCTTGCCGTGTGTGGAGGAGTCTTTCTTCTCTTTCTCTCTTACTCTTTCTCTCTCTTTCTCTATTTTGTTGAGAGTTAGCTCCGAAGATCGCTCGTTAAAGGCAAGGGAGACGAATCGCCGATGTGCACGCGAGGGTCTGTACACACACGCACACACACGCATACGTACACGTGCACGCGGGCGATTCATGATTTTCTGCGAGGCTATACAGTGTGTTAAGGTTCGAGAGACCGAGAGGTAATGTAGAGATTAGCCTCAGCTTCTTCCTCTTCTTTCGGTCGGGGATCATTTCCGCTCCTGCGTTTTTACGAGATGATCCTTGTGCTCCAGGTCCTATTGCAGAACTCGATATTGTTTTCGCGTGATCTCACGGAGTGTTGCGGATAAGAAAGGATAGAGTGCAATATTGTACTTTAATATCTTTATAATAACTTAATTTCTATTATTATATGATACGATTACTTACAAGAATAGTATTTATCCACGTGTATTGTTTGCGACTGTATGTAATTACTAAATTTTTTAGGTCTATGAAGTAAGGCTGGATAAAACGTTTAAACATTTTTCTGCTCGGTAATGGTACCGAGAATCGCATGAAAGAAGTGTGATAAAGAGCTAAGATTATTTTACCTCATTGAAAACTGTTGAAAAATAAAAGGTGAAAATTTCGCAGAAATCAATTATTCATTACAAATTAACTGAATTGGTATTTACTCTTCCCGAACGTCGTGCTGCTCTTTTCTTGCTTAAAGTGAAAGCTTTATATTAGTGACAAAAATTTTCTTAGAAATGTTATATAAAAACTTATTTTAAGGGAATAATTGTAAATTTTGATAAACCATATACTGATTTCAGATTTCTAACAAAATTTCAAATACGATTTATTTATTTTCTTAATGACATTTTGTTATTTACATAAAATTGAAAAACAATAATTGCTAAAATATGATAAAATATATTAGATTACATATTTGATATTAACAAACTAAATTTTCATCGTTATTCCTTTGTTTTATTAAATTTAAGGGTCTGTATTGATTTTTACGAACCATCAAATATCGAGGCAATTAATCTAATCTTTTGACCCTGAACCTGTTTACATTGATGTTTAAGATAGCATTCGCGAATTTTCCTTTATTTTTTTTGCTGCAAGACATCATATGTATATTCCAAAGGCTGCAGAATTTTAAAAATAAAATTTTAAAATTAAAAATTATAAATAGGTATTCAAAAATACTCAAGCTTACACAATGACTGTCTGAAAGTTTTTTAAACGAAATTACGTAAAGATAATATGGACTTTCTCACTGAACGTAATACGTACTATAAATCAATTCATCTATCATACATCAAATTCAAATCAGTTTTTACAAAAAATACTAAAATTTTTCGTTGCAAAAAAAATTAATAAACTAAAAGCGCAAAAAAGTAACTTTGCTAACGCGACTCGCTCACTTTACATAAATACCGAAATTGCATTTGAACCACGTCATTTAACAAGAAAGTAGAAGCCGACGCCGCGTGTACGGCACGAGCAATAGAGCTCGTGCATTTTGTTTCCACTCTCACTCCTCGAAACTCTATATACAGGGTCAGTATAACACGCGTTGCAGCAGCAGCAGCAGAAGTACGAACGGGGCGCATCGGGGAGAAATAATAATTCGTTCAATTAACATAAGTTTGGCAAGTTGCCTCTCGAACTGAAAATAGACGAGTGGTAGTCGACTGGGCCGAGAGTAATAACCTTTTCGGTTCTTCTTCTTCTTCTTCTTCTCTTTCTTCTTCGGTTCTTCTATCACTACGTAACGGGTGGCGAAGCCGAATAAAATCATGTATATTCACTTCCTTGTGTTCATAAATTTTTACTGTATCCGACAAAGTGGAACGGAATAATGAATTCGAATGGGGATCGAATACGAGCTTTTTCGACCTGAATCCTTTTTTCATATTATACACCTTTCAATTTTTTATATTAATAATACATTTTTATTGCAAATATGATTTTGCATTACGAATCCTAGAATAATCAAATGGCACGTTTTATCAACTGGTCATTAAATAGAAATATTCTTAATGGCATAGAAATCGGGACAATAAGTAATTAATTTATACGTCTTTTCTTTCTTAATGAGTTAATCTAATATTTTAATTATATTTGAAAATAAATGTTTGTCTTATACGATTACTTAACTGGTAAATAATATTTTACTAAAACTGGATCGTATTAATGCCTTAAATTTAAATTAAAATTTTCCTGATTGTAACTTCGTAACTTTGCATACTGCAAAAGTTCTTACAAGTTCATTCGCATATATCTATAGAATATTGTAATAAAAGAACTATTTAAAGTTTAGTTTATTCCGAACGAAGGTAAAAAATTTCGGTTTTTCGTTATCGCTTACAATGCAATTTCATCCACTTTTAATTAGATCAACGAATCAATTTACTACACAAACTTACTCATGCATGCCGAATGAATCATTCGTTAGGACAACAAAATAAAATACAAATATAATTTTGACTACGTGACTGTAGATCCAATGAATCATTGATCCTTAAATTATTCATACGTATAGTTCGACAACAGCTCTGCTAACGTTATGCATTTTGTTAATATGCCAAAAGTTTATTTAACGATAATGATTAATCCAACTTCCGATTGCATACGTATAAATAAGCGTCATACATAACGTTGACCTAGATTGTCTCGGCTCCTGCGCCACGAATCTCTTCCCCTCAACTACAGTAAAACAACAAACTTCATAAGTCGTACATTCAAATAAAGCTGATAGCTACGTGCATAGATTCAGATTTAGATAATACTAGTGTATAAGCGTTAGCAGCAATTTACTTGTTATCCTTATCGTCGTAAAAATTGTGCAGTTGGATATAATATATACCTTTCCACTTTAACAAGTCGCTCTAATTAAGTCTGGAAATAATGTTATCGAATCGAGTGAACATCGGGCGCATTCTAACTTTCCAAATCAGTGAAACGTCATAGATCGCATCTCCTAAATCAAAGACAGTTTCGCTGTCGAAACAATGGCTACAGCAATACATAAGAAAACGTCGAGTAGTACCACTTGTACCCCCAAGACTAAATATAATGTTTCACGCCAAAACAGCCTCGCAAGACAAACGCGATTCAAAAAGTTATTATTCTCTCTCTCTCTCTGGCGCGCGCGCGCCTCGTGCAAAGGCTTTAATTCGGCGTTAACTTCGAGGCGCGGCCAGATGTTGCATTAAGCGCAAAGTTACGAGGGCTGCGCCGCGGCGTGTGCACGCAACTCGCTCCTCGAGCGGCCAAAGTAAACCTCGGTGACGTAGGAACTCCGGGTCTGGGCTGGTGTGCGCAAGCCTCGAGAAGCAGCGGCGTATATAGCTTTTCCCCTGCTATTATATCCTACGGCTAATTCGCGAGTTATCATAATAAATCTGCAGCGCGGAAGCTCTCTCTGCTCTCGTGTCGACGCTTTATCTTTCTATGTGAATTTCTGCTGCACGCGCGGCTACTTCCGCTAGTGATTAATATAATCCGTGGCGCAGTCGTGAAATCGTGCGAGTGTTAAAGATTTTCGATTATAAGATTGCTTTTTGTTTGACTTAGTAAATGAGGTAATGTGATTAACGCGATTTGATTTAAAGGTGTGAATTTATATGGTGCGTTTATAGAGAATGGCTATATAAGAATGTTTTTATAGTGGGCATATTGCTGTGCCTGTCTTTTTCTACTTAGCAGATATCTAAACATCGTTTATTGATTGCCTCTGTTAATATTGTTTATATTTCAACACTAATGATGTGTCATTGAAATTCAATCTCTTGTACGCCGAGCTACTCGCCAATAGGTAGCCTAATAGGTAATTAAAATATATAGGTTATAATATACAGTTTATATAGGTTCGCAGTAGATATACATGTACTTTATACAATGCATTAATATGCTAATGATCACATTTCTTCATATTTTAGATCTACTAATTGCGCATAATTTATTCGCTCATTGAAACGATGGCGTCAGTGATGTAGCATTTTATTTTAGTAAATTGTTAACTTTGGATTTTAGGAATTAGACTTTAGGCATAAACCAATTCGTTTAAGACAACTTTGTTTTGGTCATAAATGATTTTATAGTACAACTTAGCTGCAACATATTTACTGGTGATATAGTTTATGGATTAAAGTACATTTTTAATACATTTTTAATACATTTTTTAATAAATTTTTGAAACTGCAGAACATTATATAACCCGATTAAATAAGATTTTTCAATATACTGAAAATTTCATATCGATTAAATAAAATAAAATATTTTGTAATACATGCCAACTTTCCAGACCGCTTATTTTATTTGAATTTTTTTCAGATTCTATCACGTAATATGTGATCACTAAAGTGTATGACAAATTCATGTCAATAAAATCAGTCGCAAAAGTGCAGTATCTAAGTGAAAGTGTATGCGTAGCTTGAACATAACTAAGTTGACATCTCTTTCACAACTGCATTAAATTTATATCAAATGTATACTAGTACACGTATTATTAATTATTCACAGTAATAATTTATACTTGTCCATTTTTTTTTTCATCCTGATTATATTTGCATGAAAAATGATAGTGGATTTCGATTTTTGGATCCAAAACGTCTTTTATTCAATTACAAAAGGAAAACACTCTCGACAATCAATTCCAAATATGAAAACCTTTCAAACTTCATAATTCACAAAGTTGAATGGCAAAAATACGTTCGAACCTCTTCGTCATTCCGAAAATTAGCGGACATATATTAAAGGACAAACGCGTGTTTCAACAATGCATCTGTAAATGCTAATGCCAGCGAACCACGACAATGGAATTAGGTCGAGCGGTGCACTTTATCTATCTATGATCTGGTGCTCGGCGAACACACCGGAAAGACCACTAATATTCGGGCTGCTTGCGAGCTCGACTATCTGTAAGTGGACGTCACACTTGCCAATAACACTTGTTTTGTATGGATAGTGCGCACACTTTTTGAGTGTATCGATTGTCCCAGTACCGTGTTTTACAGCCACCTACTGACAATTGCGGCTTGTCCATTATCTTATTGGATTTTCCAATTGGCAAAGTTGCATCTTTATGGTTGTTTCTTCAAGGTAACATATTATTCAGGTCGACGGTAAAGTTCACCTTTTACATTTTCTCACATGGATGTACAAAATTATTTTAAGAACTAGATCAGCTGCACGAATATATGCATAGTCCAAATCTGTCAGAAAAAAATTGATGTGCAAAGATGCTTAAGAAGCTATGTCCCAGTTTGAGAATATTCACAGCTTTCACTGCAAACAGAACGCTTATAAGCGACTCGAAATATTGGCAAGAAATATATAAATATTTATGCGGACTTTGACAGTGATAACAGCACGATACGTTTTTCATTTAACGATTTTTCGAACACTCACCTAAGTAATATAAAATATTCATGATTTATTCAAGTTTGTACAGTGGTAATGTACACGATGATTAAACAATAATTAACAATAAAAAGTACGATGTTTATTGTTGACGAATAAATAATTTGTTTTTCGTACGTGTTTTTCATCGGGATATCGAAAATACGTGATACGTACATCGTAACTTATCATTTCTTGAAGTTTCTTGGCAGGCTTTGAAGTTTCTAGTCTGCCAAGTGTATTTAGCAATCTGAATCTGAATCTGTTGCAGCATAGATCACCAGGTCTTTATGTCCGCACGCGTATAAATTTATAATAAATATCCCATATCATATAAACATCATCTATATAGCATAATGGTGTATTATTCTGATCAAATTTTAGAGGTTTAAAGTATAAAGCGGAGAAATAAATCCAATACTAAATCCGAAAAATAGAATCATTCTAAATAAAATTAAGCTGAAGTTCGTCTGTATTATTAAAATTGTCAAAATAGCCTGCACCTATAAAAATTAGCAAAACAAAATGGTAAATCGCGTCGTACCCTCCCGGAGCAACTGTCAATATTTATTCGCAAACTCAAGCATGGCTCGGCTTCAGATTCGATTAAATATCCGATGGATAATAGATCTTCTGAGCTTCTTACAGTCAAGTGACTACTCGCTTCCTGGCCCTCCGAGAACTTGATCGATTGCCGCAGAGAGAAAGCGAGCCGGCGGCGGCGGCGGCGCCGCGCGCGATTGTCGAATCTCCGAGAATAGATTTTGATACGGCCGACGCGTGCACAGAGTCGTCAGCTATGGACAGAAACGGATACATGCACGGAGGCTAGTTTAAAAGCTATCCAGACGACGTGAGCGCCAATGCTGAGAGTAACGAAAAAAAAACGTGCGAGGAGAATCGAGATGAAAGGGACGAATTAAAAGCTTTATAAATTAGAATATTGACGTGCAAGTGGTGCTTTTAAACTTTTTGATTAGTAGATTTTTTTACATTCGAAGAGCATTCGTAATACATTTTTTTTATATTCCATATTAAATATCTGGGTCAGTCACGTTTCCTACGCAATAAATACAATATTAAAAGCTTTCTGACGCTTCGAAAAGCTATTAATTATTAACACATACGATTATATAAATATGAAATATATTTAATATAACATATATTAAATTTCTATTGTTTTAATTATCACTAAACTTATATTTTCAATGTTTCAAATATTAGTATAGGCCACGTGTGTTTCCACGTACGGTCAGAAATATTAGGTCTATGAATAGATTTCGTCAGCGTCTCATAAAATTGCGTTAAGCTTTTAAGACGGTAGCATTTTTCTTCTGATTTGTGCTTCGGTATAAACGTTAACTTTAACACGTGTATTAATAGACGCAAGTATTATAAAGGACCAGGAGATTATTAAATATTTCTTTTTTTAAGATTCATTATTAGATACAACTTTATACGCAAAACAATTTTTGCACAACCAATAATGCTCCCAAAAAGAAACTACGCTCAAAAGATCAAATAAATTTCATCTTCTCACTTACAGCATGCGCCGCAAATGGCTCGGATCTCAAATCCCATAGCGCTCGGAATCGCATAAAGCTCAGTTGGTGTAAAAAACGAGAGCTAAGAAAACATAACAAATCGAAAAGGCCGCGTCGATGGCGCTGCTCCATACCTGCACGAGAGAAAGGGAAGTAGAATTTGCTCCTTCCACACACACACACATATATATAAAGCGAATCGAAGGCAGCAGGGCGCATTCGACAAAATTGATACAAATGGTCGGCGAGGTGAGCCATTCGGCAAAATCGGCTCGGTCATCCGCTGAAAATAGCAATTCAGGATTTATCGGCAGAAAGAGGGAGAGAGAGAGAGTGAGAGAGAAAGCTACTACTGTGACAGCGGCAGCCCTGCGCGCATCGCCAATTTTTCGAGCCACCCCGAAAAGAGAGAGCTTTTGCCATTATGCCTTTATTCTCTCGAGTCTGGTGGTGTGTAAGTGGATGGGATATGGTGGATATCTGATTGAATCTTTTTAAATCGCTTAATCATACCGAATGCGCGGGGAGATTTAGTATTGTAAGCCGGGGTTTTTGCTGCACGATGGAACGCGCGCGAGAGGATTTGTGGGGAATCGATGTGGCATACTTGGCTTTTTCATCGATTGTTTATTGATTGTTGGCAAACCGTTTAGCCACTTATCTTTACAGTGACATTCGTGAAAATTTAAAGATAAAAATGTTTATCTTCCAGTCAAAGCTTATTTACTCCCTAACTATATACGACTATAATATTAAGCTCCTCAAATACCATCCGATAAACGTAAAAATGCAATTCTCCCCCAGAGCGATCGATGATCCCGCGCGCACGAGAATCTCATCTTCACTGCACTGGCCGCGCTTCGTTCCTCATCCATCCACGAAAAAGGAAAAAAAAACAGAATCCATATATATATCGCGCGTGCACGTAAAGCAGCCCGGAGAAAATTGAAAGAGCAGTCGTAGGGGCAAATCTTTTCAATATTGCTTTATCGTCCATAAAACTAGCCTGTTTACAGCCTTCGCGCGGATAAAAGCGAGGCCAGTGGCACACATACACACACACATACACACACATACACACACATAAAACGCGCCTAGGCGCGAATGACAAAGTGGGGGTCGCGCGCGTGCTCCGTCCGAAAGTTTATAACTCGTGTGCGCAACGGGGGTGGCTTTGCGTGTGCGACGATTTATTCTGTGATGCATCGTCCGGATATGTTGTGGATGATATGCCTTCGAGGAAAGCGAAGCTTGTAAGCTGGCGGCCGCATTGCGCGTTGTTTGTGTATTAATGGTGAGTCGGGAAATATATATCTTAATTGTAGGCACGGGTTGTAATCGGGTAGAGTTGAATCCTTTGTGGAATGCTGTCTAATGTTTCAATTTGTTGTGCAATGGTAATGTTTGCATTGGGTCGGCAAGAGTATAGTTATTAAACAGTTGAAAGTTTTGCAGCATATAATAGTATATTCCAAACTGCGTAAATACCTATTGAAGCTAATTATAAGTTTATAAATGTATGTTTCAGTAACTTTATGCAAAATACTCATATGCACGAAAATGAAAAAAGTGCATTTTTCAATCAATATTGATAATTATTTTACTATAAAACCTGCGTTTATCAGAACGAATATATTGCCTGAAATAGAAGTGCAGGCACCAATTTCGAGCTTTTAATTCGCTCTCGAAACATACCTAATACGCCCGCATCAAAAACTACAAACGCAGCCTTTAAATTTACATGATAAAACGCAAATTAGCTCATCCGCAAATTATGTATTACGGATACTCGGTGAACTTTGAAATTTTCTAAATTAATTCACTTTTAAAAGCATCCCGCGAACTCAAACTCTCCCCAACCCTCTCCTTTTCCGTACTACTTCTTCCGAAAAAAAGAAGAAGAAAAAAACATCCCTATTAGCTTCGCTAGAACGCGGCACCCGCGGGTTAATCGCTCGCGCTCATCGTCGAAAATCTACTCATGGCCGGGGCCGAAAAGCGAATTGTGCCGCAGGTTAGCGGCGCTATACACATCCCCATCCCACTTTGTAAGTGAAAACGCGCCCCATCGGCCGCAAAACTGCACACACTCACACACACACACACACACACACACACACGCGCGTACAACATGGGCAAACAGCGCGCGGCGCTAATTCGGCAGCGGGAGATCCGGTCGCGCGCGCGCACACATGAATAACCCAACCCTGGCTAATTCTCATTGTCGAATCTCCTTCTCGCTCCCGTTTCCCCTCGAAAACACACTCACACATAAATTAACCGAGCGTAGTTTTAATTCTCCCTGATACACACACACACACATGCACGCGTACGCACACAAAAGAGATTTGACTATATATAATCAAACCTGGTGGTGTGGCCATGGATAAGAATTCGATACCGGGTGGGGCGGGAGGGAGGCTAACTCGAGCCGCGCATTAGCGTATAAAGAGCGTAAAACGATACTCGTCGACGGCGAAACGGGTACAAGCGAGCCTAGGAACGCGTTAATGCTTATACGCCCCGCGCGACGATTACGATAATGCCGCGCGCGACCGAAGGGGTAAGCTCTGCTGCTGCTGCTGCTGGGCATTAACCGGTAAAACGCGTAAACGTTTATGGGCATGAGAGAGTCTGGTAGTGTGTGTGTGTGTGTGTGTAGGGAGGGCTAGGAGAGAGAGAGTGAGATGTTCTTAACGATAGGAGCTGCTGCGGCTCTAAAAGCCGCTGGGCCGCGCGCCGCTACCGGGAGTCCGGCTGTACGTGCGCGACGTTCGTGCGGAAGTGTTGCAGGCGCGCGTATATAGGCGAGAGAGCGAACAGGGCACAGTATATAGAGGCACGAGTGCGGGCCGGCTGGTTTTATTTTCGATCGTTTTGCGAATGGGCAAATGATGCGCTGCACCCGGGCTTAGCTTTTGTATGTGGGTGAGACTGTAGCGGCCAGCTGATGGACGACTGTTGCGCCTCGAGAGAGGTGCTGTTTCATGGATCACATTTTACCGAGCTGGAACTCGATGGAGGGTGAAATGTAGAATAAAGCGACGACGGGTACGCATTGGACTGATAAAGGAGTTGAGCTCATATCATCGTGTTTATCGATCATCGAATTATGACGTGTTCTATTATTTGTGGTTTTTTGCCATTCGAACGCCTTATCCAGTTCTCGCAACTATTTGGGCAGAAAACTTGCGAATTAAATACATGGAAAATCATTTTATGACTATCCGATTATATTTTAACATTCAATAAATACGGAGAAAAACATCGAGGATTTACCGAAACTCGAAACCGCAGCTTCTCAATATCTGATTTCGCAAGGTGCAGCAATCGTCCGCATCAAGCAAAAAACGCTCCCAACATCGAGTTCTCGCATTCTCCCCCATTCCTCCCAAGTACAGCGAGGACTGCCCCAATAAACAAAGAAACCCAACTCCAATCCCACAGACGAGCGATTCGTCTTGCGCGCAAATGATATACAGTGCGTATACAACAATCAGCGTAAAGGCGCCCATCAATTAATCCCTCGCTCGTCCATCTATTTATAAAGACTCCATCAGTGCCGGGATAGAATTAACGGAAGAAAAAAAAAAGGAGGCGGGCAGCAATTATTAGCGCGATAACGATTAAACTCGTAGGCGCTCGGGGATTTTAATTGAAGAGTCCTATACGAGTGCAAGAGAACGAGTTCAGTAGTGGCTTGGATTATTATTATAATTTAGTGACGCAACGCGCGAGTGTGCATATAACACACACTTGTCGCTCTGTCGCGCGTTCCTCCCCCCGAGAGACTCGACGATACGCGAGACTGCACATTTGCACGCGCGAACGCGAACGCGATCGAATTCAGTTGGTTAGCGTGCATTGCGGTTAAGTGCAGAGCTGCGGAGAGGAGACACTTTCCTGCCGCTTCCCCGTGTTTCGTATATAGCTTGGATTTGTATGCGCTTACAAATGCTTTTCTTCGTTTAATTATTGAATTCAGTTTGAAATTGGGGTGTCTGGAGGTATTGATTTGACACTTCGATCGTTTTGGTTATTTTTTTTTGCAATCGTCGTTACATAATTATGGACTTTTAAACAATTCTCGGATATTCAAGAAGGAAACAAAGTTAGTGTATACTTTAAATGTACGTTAAAGGTTGTACGGTTAACATGAGATAATATTATGTTTCTTGGCACACGCATACTGTTGCAAGCTATTCTGTTTGCCAAGTCTTTAAAGATGGAATTCATTCTAGATTTATTTTAATAATTTTTAATGTACTTTATACATTTTGAACATCGAGGATCTTTCAATGAGGATACGTATTTTAAGGTTTTTAGTGCTGATGATATTATGCGAATCGAAATGCTTCATAGACGAGAAAATAAAATCAAATAAAATAGATAAAATAAAATAAACCTTGAAGTTTATTGACCCTACGAATTAAAAGCTCCATTTTCTAAAAACGACAAAAGTAATTATACAAATAATATCCATTTAACATTTTATATCCATCGTAAAGTTTTTATTTACAATCTTTTTCCTAATTATAGCCCGGCACACTTTAAAGATTCTTTGATCAAACTAAAGAAAGAAAGACACGGATGCACTAAGCTGCAATAAAACAAAAAGAAGAGTGACACTTCACACTTCCGACACGAAGTCTGTCGCTCGCTATTAATCAAACTAAAACGATCAGGCATAAGTCATAAAAGAAAATGACTCACACTGCTCATCGCAAAGCGTTGACTCAGTTTCTTTTGGCGCGTTTTACTCTTACCGAAATTTTCTCCCCGTAAGTACATGTGTCAGCGGTTGTAAAATTTACCTCTCGTCCTCGTCATCGTCGCGTATATAAGACGAACGAAAAACGTAGTCTCTTCTGGCCCGGCTCCAAAGCAGCGACGCGCAAAATGTAAAATAAGTTCGGGACAATATGATATCTTATATGCCGCATGGATAAACAATGGGGATTCGAGATTTTATGTGTTCTGAGATTCTACAAAGGTTGAGGGGATTGAGCAGTCGACAACGTATTGAACCTTAAAACTTTGCAGTTATTATATGAGATTTTTTGCTGTTTTTGGCACGAAACTGTGTTTTAAAATATTAAAAGATGATTTACTACTTACGTATATATTGTGGACAGCGCATTGCCCCGAGCTAACCTATACTTAATTTTAATTAATGAAAACGTTTATTTTCTGGTTTAATCAAGATTTATTAACTTAAAATAGTGATGTATATTCTTTCAGCGATTTTGTTACTTATTCAATTCCATAAATGCATATTGAAAGCAATAGTAAATTTTTAATAATTTTTTATTTCACAGTCTTTAATTATTATTTAATAATACTTTTTTACTTTACATTTAAAATTATATATTACATAAATATTTATTCTCTATGAACGAAAATGTTTAGCCAGATTTTTGCAGAGATGTTTTGCGAAGTATCGCAATCGTACTTCTTCACGATCTTCTTAATTTTGGTCTCGATGTCTTTTTGGAGCTCATCTATGGCCTTGAATGAATTTTCACCATTAGCAGAATCCAAGAATACATCTTCTAATTCTTTGGGAACTCCGTTAAGGGTAATATTGTCTATCAATCCTCGATTAGTCAGTTGGATGCTCGATAAGCCCAGTTTGCAGCTGGAGTCACTGAGTACCATATCCACGGCGAATCCGAAATTGTTAGTGTCGTAAACTATATCATTCTTTTTATACAAAAGACTCTGGAAAATGTTAGCGATAGTTTAAATGCCGATTTATTTCATACAGAAATGGTTAGCAAGTATATTAAGGCATAATTACTATTATTGACACAATGCAAATGTTTTTTAAAAACAAATGTATATACTTAATACTTACAGCTAGTTTACGTTGTTTCAATTCAGTGCGTACTTTAGGGAATGCAATGTTTAATGTAACTACACCCACTGCTTCATGACCGAACTGCCTCCTTTTCTCAATATTCGAAAGTCCACTAGAGAACAAATACATTGATATTTGGATTTACACCAATGTTTATAATTTGTTTATTCAAAGTACCTTAAACCACTCACCTCATAGAAATCGTCTGTGTCAAACCGTTTGAAACTGAGATTTTTCCATTGCTACTTTCATATGCTTTTATCAGTTCTTTAAGAACGTAGCCATCTACACCGCTATATTGATCCTATGAAAAATAATAATAGATGTCACTAATATTACATTATTATACAGTGTATTATCATTACGACTTATTTAAAATCAAAGTTCGGAATAATTACATTATTAGCTGAAACGTAAGATGTCAAACAGATGGCGAGCAAAAGAAAGTACGTTCCAAAAATTTTTCCACCAACCATTCTGAGTATTTACTGAAATAATTACAATAATATAAACACGTCAATTGATACATTATATGATACTAGACACATTTTTTAAATTAAAAGTAAAATTCACTTTTTTAATACTTACGCGTATCACACAACGTTCTCGTAATAGATTTTCAAAAACTAATCCACTATTAACACGAATGTCTTATATATATTTGGATATACAAGACATTTTTTAAGCACGCGTGTTACTCGAAGGTTGCATGACAATAGAATTAATCGTTTAGATAATAGTATTTCATGGTCTTATCAACTGACTTATTCACACTATTTGTACAAATGATATATTAATCGAACTGATTAATCAAGTGCAATTCTTCCGGAGAGTAACTTCTTTACAGAAATGTCAATTTTTCTTAGTATAGTGTATCCCTAAATTTAGAGTTTGTTCTGTAATTTTAATCTTAAGGAAATCCCATTTATTTAACTAAACAGATAATGTTAAGCTTAGGTAAATAATCATAATAAAAAATATTTTCAAGGTACCAGGAAAATATTTTATATATTTAAATATCATTAGCATAAGTTCAATGCGAACACAGGGATTATATTTTCTATGTTTACTTTCTCACACACAAAAGAAAAAGAATTTTTCATGGGTAAAAGCAGAATAAATATTTTCAATATTTAATAATGCATATGTAGTGCACTTAAATATCTATATTTCGAAAAAAGAATTTACAAACTTTGTTGTATACCGTGTAAGTATTTTAAATGCTTATAATAAAACCAAACATGCAAAGTTATCATTGGCCCCGCTTCTAGTAAAACTAGCCATAAAAACATTCATTAAAAATTTTAGTTCAACAACAGTTTTGTACCATTCTCTTTTACGCTTACACACAGGCGTGATAATTGCAATAATTGTATCCTAAAATTACGGAAAAATGTAAATTGTTTTAAAATATAATTTTGCTTAATAGTATTTTAATTACATATCGTTTCATTTTCCGTGTTTTAGAGCAACTAACAAAGACACGTTCGGTTAAATTAGAAACTGAAATTAATTTTCAATCGTTGTTACAAAATGTTTCACTATAATAATAACCTTTTCACGCGGCTACCGCTGATTCAACTAAACTGCAGTCACTCATTGAACAAATCGCGCCATTACTCTTTATTGCAGTTCAAGGCAAGCATTTGATAATTCCATTGTTCGCGAATCAATATTAATTGATGATTTATCTTTACGACATTATTAAGACACTTTGTGAAAGCTTCGCCATGCAATACAAACAGATTAAGATTACTGCGTGCGTAATGAAATTCTATTTGGAAAAGAAAACGATGAAAGTTTAATAATTCCGTTATTGGATCATCAATGTTTTATGGCCAGTTTTTGAAGATAAATTGTGCTAAATTTTCTAATTTAGTTGAATTGATGTTTGAATTAAAATTATGGTTATAAAATAAAAACTGATTGAGCAATAACATATTCAAAGAATTTTTACAACTATAATAAAATCAGAATTATATACATTTTGTCTTTGATTCAAATGACTATTTTTTGAAGCTGCTAAAAGAGGTTATTATTTAGCGTGAAAAAACTAGATAAATATTATTACACATCTGTAGATATGTATAATAAAGTATACTTGATCGAATACTCAAGAACATTGTAAAAATTCAGATAATTTATATTGAGCTATACGATACAGTGACTCTCTTCCAATATACACGAGTTTCTAAGGCTGACATATACACGTACACGACATGAATTGGAGCAAGTGAACATCGTAGATTGGCATTCGAATTGGTGCGTACATTAGATACACATATACCCACACGTTTTCGCTTTATACAGTTAAAGAGTAAATTTTTTTTCTTAGATTTAATCTCACCTATAATATCTAAGAAGAAAAATCATTTAAAAAATCTGCATATTTCAGAAGTGAAACACAAACAATAATGGCACTTGTTATTGAAACAAAAAACCGTTTCGAATTTCGATTCGTCAATGCATCATTCGCAACGTCTAACTCATAAAGCCCCGAAGCTGCTAATGATGAATGTAAATCCAGGCTGATTATTTGTACAAGATTCTCCACTGACAGACAGGCGTCAGGTCTCGTCTCGACGGGCCAGCTAATCTTGAACAATAGCCTCGTTTTACTCGCTCCACACGCAGCCGACTCGCGTCATTTCAAATAAGCAAACTCGAATATTCTCGACGTCGCCACAGCGCTAAACTGTTTATCGAACCCATTCGCGTAACGTCCACACTACAATTTTAATTAAATTCTCTTTTAAGAGAACATTAATATTTGTAGTAAGATAGTACATAGTTTTTATCCGATGTCGTGCAGCACAATGTGACAAATAAATAGTTACATTATTCAATATGAATCACAGCTTGAAATTTTTGGCAATCGTAATGAATCGCATTAAAAGTAAATCAGCACTCTTACAAGTCAATATCGATAATACGCGTTAGACAAAGACGCATCGAATTTGGGCAGACGTATTGGCCAGGAAACGAAATTTCATCGTTCAACGACACCAAACAGTGGATCAATCAGGCACCTGGATGCCCCACAGCAGCAGCAGCAGCAGCAGCAGCAGCATCGGACCCACGAAACGCGGACTTGGATTTCGCGGCAAAACGCGAATCAATCTCCGCTTTATTTGTTCGCCTTCAGCCCTCCCCCCAAGTCCATCCACGAATTTATTGCGAAACTATTCCTGAATTGTTCGTTAACTCGGCGGCAGAAATAAATGGCGGACGAAATTCGTTCAGCCCCTGCAGTGTAACACGCGGCTTGAGTTTGATTGAGATGGAAAAAATCTATGAAATCCAGTCTTCCGAGTTCGGGCAATTCTCTATCTCTCTCTCTTTGCCTTTTTTTGCTCCAGCTTCTTTTTCGCGTGCAGCATAAATTCTCTTTATGGTCCGTCGTTTTTGTACCGAAGTTCGGTAGAGAAGAGAGACGTGAACAATCGAGCGACGAACGAACGTGGAATACTTTGGCGAATTGCGCCCACAATGGACGAAAATTTGCGAGGACGAAGCGTATCTGACAATTTTCGTGGACAAGAAATGTGCGTGCAGTAGAAGGAAAATAAAATGAAAAAATACAGGATTTTACAGCTGCTTCGTTCGGTAATATATAAGAGGAGTAACATTTTATTATATCGTATTGCAGTACAAACTACGTTTTAGAACGAACATATAAACGAAAGCGATATGGTATAACTTTAGTAAAGAATAAATACAACAACTGTTTTATTATTTTTTTTCTAAAATAGATTTCCAGATCCTAAATTGAACAAAATCATATTTAAGAAGCTATAGTTTTATTCGTCCACCTATACGGCATCGTCCCTCTAGTCTCGAAAGAAGTATACGGAGAAAGCCCTCGCAGTATAGAAAAAGACGAACGTCCGCGTTTAAATATAGACGCGTGCAGCACCGCGTCGAGGGAACAACAGCAGCAGCAGCGCCTTCTACCCTTCTTCCGCTTCTTTTGCCAATCGCGTTCGGTCATTCTTCATACTTTAGCGCGTCCAACGAATCGCGCGAGAGCAGCCAACGGGTAATATTACGCACGACGCCTTTTTTCTTTCGCGTCTCGCGAGATGATATAGTTGGATGCGCTGCGCTCTGTCTACTTAAATTTCTAACGAAGTTGCAATTTCTAAGAATGGATAAGGAAATTCGGGTGACTGTGAAAGTTAGATTTTCCAACGGTTGAGATTTTTTACTCTGTGGATTCGCTATAGATTCTTGGATTGGAAGTAAGGATCTGGGACTGTCGTTTACCTATGGACTTAACGTACCCATGTAAAAAAATCTTGTATGGACTAAGTATAAAATAAACATAATCTTTAACTAGTCTATATAAGGAAATGAGTATACTTAGTCCATACATAAAACATACTTAGTCCATGCATAAAATAAGTATAAGCTGTATAGTTTTATTCAGAACTATGAAAAATATTAATACAAGTAATTGAATATACATTATAGTGAAGTATAAAATTACAAAAACTTATAAATCCGAAAAATCGATAAGTTATAAATACGACGGAAACACATTTATAAAATAATAATTTTATATTTACAATTTATTTATTTACAGAACAACAATATTTATAGATTTATAATTTTCTTTCATAAAGATTTGGCTGCAGACACACAC
>UELV01095935.1:0-10573 GCA_900490015.1 Megastigmus stigmatizans | reverse complement strand
TATATATATATATATATACACATATATATATGTTTAGTTAAACATAGTACACTTTTATAAGCCTACACTTACTGTGCAAATTTGCAAGGAATATTCGCACGTCCCCGGCCGCGCACTTTCATCTTTTCATCTACGATTGAAGGTTAAGTCGTAGTGCTTTTATGAGTAACTAAAAACCACAATATAAATAATTCTCACAAAATCATGAAAGTTAAGGAATCAGCGGTCCTTGATGGTCCCGCAAAAAGAGTGGACTAAAAAGTCTGCAGTAAAGCATCGGGAAATCCGGAAGCTAGAGCTCACTTATTAGTGAGCCCCTCGTTCCGCTTACCCGTGGCAATACCAAAACGCAATCGCTCGCGCAGATCTGAGCAATCTTTCGAAGGGGCGAGGATAAACGAAGCGAGCGGCAGTGAATTCGGAAGAAAATAGGAGGTTTAGAGCTGCAGGGAGAGTGAGCAGAGGGAAAAAGAGGAGAGAGAGAGAGAGAGAGAGAGGCAAACCTCGCAGAAAGAATTCTCGGCTGTAGGGATTGGGTAATCCCCGGGATTCTGTCGGGCCGCTATGGGATGGAAAGCATTTCACGAATGGGGGGTGAGAGAGAGAGGGGCTCGCGTACAGGGGGAGCAGGGTGTATTCGGTCGGCAGGTAGGCCAGAGGTGCGTGCGTTGCGGCGCGTCACGGGCCTCGCTGCTGCCGCGATAATCAATATCCAGGTGCATAGCTGCGCGCTGCCGCCGCCGCTGCCGCCGCCGCTACCTCCCGTTCCTGTCAGCTCTATATACACACGTATACAGTACACGCAGCTCGCTCTATACCCCTGGCCGAGCGCGCGAGGTACGAACTCGATACACCATCTGCCTTGAGACCGGAGCTTCTAGACTGAATTTCCGTGCAATTCCATATCCGTTATTATAGTTTCATGGTTAGATTTTTTGTTTATTTTGTTAATTTAGCGGAGTATAAATTGTTTACTGCATAGTCAACTTCCAGCAGAACTGTATTTACAATTTATTACTTATTAAGTTAAATTATTCATATCGTGGATAATTTATCATTGAATATACAATATATTAAAGTTTTACTTAGTGTTTCTAAGCTTCTACACTTTGAAGAGATGAAAATTAATGCATTAAAGTATTGTTAGTAGTATGATAATTAAATAAAGTTCTTTTGAAAATAAAATATTAATTTTTATTTGGAATATTGTTCTCTTGATTCTCTCTGAATAAATGAATTGTTTGCGATACAATTAATAAGAAAACATGAAAACATTATTATTAATTAATGTTGTTGTTAAATTTATTTCACTGTTATTCCAACCATGATATATAAAAATATCAATTAAGATATTGTTGAATGTATTCAATTAATTGATTTACTAATATAGATTGAAAGAAATTAAAAAGATTGCTATGGTATAAAGTTTAATTAAAAAAATACTGGTAATGTATTGAAAATAATTACGGCTCGATAAAAAAAAATAAAAAAAATATCAGCTCTAGTATAGTGATTACTTGTTACTAAAAGATATTATAAAATATTGTAAGTATTATCAAGTAATCAGATAAAAATTATTTATAACTTATTCATAATATGAATTACAAATTTACCTCTAAGAATATTGATGTACAATTTAGGTAATGTAGAATACACAGAAAAACTGTTTGCTGATGAGAACCAAAGATTTGGATGTTACAAACAAATTATTTGGACAAATGTGAGCCTTTCAAAGATTTGGATGTCAAAACCAAAGCTAAGGACTGGAAGAAATTTAGACGTAATGACGAAAACTTTGGTTGTAAAATCTAAATTAAAACAAAATGATTAAGACGTAATTATTTTTATTATATCTACTAATTCACATTATGTACGGAAAGTAAAGTTGTAGAATCCAAAGTTAGCTATATATATATATTCTATCTATTTCATATATCGGTATATTTTTTATTACATTCTTTGAGAGCCATTTCTTTCCCTCTCTTGAAGATAAAGAAAATAATCTGTAGCGTCATTTATTATGTTACATAGACAAGATTTTAATTAGCCAGGTATATTTAACAATGTCAACCCTTCTCTTATAATTTATAGTTTTAAAAATATGTAAAAGTTCCGTAATCATGCGTGTTGCTCATTAACTAAAATATCCGACAAATAAAAACTAATTTGATCAGATACATTACATGAGTGAAATATTATACATTCTATATATTTCCAAAAGCACACGAGTCGGTATTTTCTTTTTCAAATCTTTTTTTTTAGCTTCGGACGCTGCGTCATACACGACGTGTCGTTCTACGGTCGCCAAGAATTATGATACAAGCCGTGTACATGATTTAGGGAACAATAACATGCACAGCATGTACTATGATTCTCAGAACTGGGATAGTGTGAAACATTACAACCCGTATATGTGCGGATATGTGACTCCGAGATTTGATAAAAATGAAAAAAACTTTTATATTATTTACTTTCATTTGCTAAAGATTTTTCTTGCAATAAATAATTGATTAATTTTGGCAATAAAGTCAATGCTATATAGCATTATATTTTTATATTACTATATTTTAAATAATTCATGGTAAATTATTTTAATACACTTAACGGAAGTGCAATGCATAAGATTTAACAATAATTATAATCCTACTAGATTACTAACCGTATTAAGCTTTTAATATACCATTATTATTTTGATAAAGTAAATAGCAAAAGATTTTATCTAATCCACCGATAATCATCGATACCGTCTGATGTTGATGATGGAAATGTTTTCCTTTGCTTCGGCGTAATCTCATACCATGTAGTGCGTTGGTTTTTAGTATTTCTAATATAGTTATCTGTTGCTTCAGATATTGGAAAATTTAATATTTTCAATGAATATAAAAATTATAATTACATTTGGTATCATAATGTTTAATACATTACAGATTTTATGAAACCATTCGTAGTCATAAAAGGTATAAAATATAATGAAACGCGTTCGTATGTAATTAGTCACAATTTTTTAAAGCATTATTAAAAAGTATGCAAATTAGATATATACACAATTGGCAGTATTCCAAAAAAATAATTGCGGAATCTTAATAGTCATTAATTAATTATCAGACAGTTTTAAGCCATAAATCACAGTAACCACTCGCAATATCTAATGTCAGTTTATAAAAGACAATTCTTATCCTTGCCTCTTCAAATATGCGAAATCCAGTTATTACTTATCAAACCGTTTATTGAAACGGACATTTAATCAATATTCGAATCGTATCTACCTGTATATATATGTATATATATACTGTCTATTCGTTGTGGGGAAATTGATATTTGAATTCACAGATTACGAGGAAATGACAGGAAATCAAAGCTAAATTTTCAATGGGATACAGTGCAACTGACCTAGTAGAATTCAAAGTATTAGAATTAACTCTGTATATTCCGTATTTTAGACAGCAAAGCTATTACTACAAAAAATAATAGGTGAGACTAAAATAAAGTGATCCTAAAAAGTTAACAGTAGAGTGTCAATGAAAAGATATATCTATCTAGACAGAGCAGGGAAGTCTTTCCCTGATCTTCAACAATAACTAAAACTCAATTAGTTTGACAAAAGAGAATTTTATAATATCCAAATTTATTTAAATATTTTCGTTTAATTAATTCGAGTATAAGAAAAATTTTCTTTTAGTAAAATTGAAACTTTTGAAAATCGATAATATTAAATTAAAGTACACAGTCACGAAAACGTCAATATAGTTAAGGCTCACAGTAATAAATTTCCCCCCAAACCGATGCAATTCCATTTTCATTGTCAGAAAAATCAATAAATGAGATATACAAGATAAAATTGAATTTTAAGTGAATCGCATACACATAAGCGTGATTACAGCTTGCAAGTATTGTAATAGTACGCACATGTGTACTTGTGCCCCTACACTCACGCAGTCCCAATGAAGAATGAAGATGTAGGACAGCTTGGTTTTTTTCGAACTTACAGGAAAAGATTAATTTGACAAAGTATAGAATATCAGGCTTCGTGTTTATAAACAGAAGTGAATGTATATTGAACGGTACGCTATCATTTACACTGATAAAAGTGCACTTATACGGATGCGCACTCGAGGTGTGTGTCACCTGGCGAACAATTTATACATGAAACCTCTGCGATTCGAAAACAATTTTTCAAGATCTATGAGAGGGAAAAAAGCGAATGCCAGGATAACAGAAATTGTGGGAACGTTGTAGGGACGAGCGGACGCATGTGTCTACGTAAATACGAGCGAATACGCTTAGCGCTGACAGGCGAATGCGTACACGCGCTTACGAGCACCTATAACTTGCCACTTTATGAATGCCTTTTACGCGAAGAAACGTAAAGCCGCTATAAGGGGTATACCATTCTTTTTTATCGCGCGATAAACTTTATTTCACAAAGCGAAAAATACATGCGTTTTTCGATGTTTTTCAGTGAAAAATGAAGTGCGCTTTTTGATATGTTTACCGCTGGAAAAATTTCCTGAATATTTTTATATTCCAAAGTAAAATTTTATTCTTCTTATTCTGTGCACCAAGCTTTTTTTCGTAGTAATGAACAGTTCTCATACATAATTTATCTACTGTAGTTATCAAACAGCGCATCTTATTCTGTTCTGGGTTATTGGAAAGAAATACTTGTATTTGAAGAAACATTTATCTGTTGAAGTTGTGAAAAGTACTTAGGATGGACTAAGAGGGTTTGGTAAATTTGGCATAATAAACGCCGAATCAATAGTTACTAATCAGTACATAACTTTATTATGTTAAAGTGACATACATCAAATGATATATTATTGAGATAAATAAGAATCTAATTAAAAAGATAGAACAGAGGAATTTTATATATTGCCCCTAAAACGGGGTAACAACATGGCGCTTGGCCTCCTAGGGTCATGCTTATTTTTGGGCTTTCGACCTCTGTTTTTACTGTATAAAATACTTTTTTTAAATAAACAAGACAAATAAAATTACTGCCCCCCGAAGGGGGTTATCAGTATATAAAAGAAAAAGATAAATAGTCAGTACCACTAGTGTGGCTTCTTATTTTAAATAAAACATAACTGAACACAAACAGATCACCGGTGCCGCTGCCGCCCCCCTCCTCCCCATACTGCCTCTTACCGCTGACATGCTCTACATAGATGTCTTGGGACCATCTTATTGTGTTACTGATCATGAACCTCCTCATCATCTCCACATAGTAGCGGCTGATCCTGAGGAGGCTCATGATCCGCTCGTTGCGGGTGCTCCATCCGCCAAGAGAGTCCACTAGAAAGGCCTCAACCCAGACCTCATAGCCTTGGCCCGCCAGTTGATCAGCCAATGGCTGATACTTTATGATCTTAGCCTGGCGGGCCTGATCGAAACTTACCATTCAATTTTCGAATGGTATGGTCACGTCGATCAGGGTTATGCTACGGCTGGCATCGTCACGAATGACGATGTCCGGTCTTAAAACCGCAGCAGGGCCGTGCACATCCACGACGGTCTGGTTCACCCGGATGATCCCGGGACATCTACCGGCTGCCTAGACCAGCCGGTCCTGCACATTATTGTGCCTCCGCTGCATCGCCGCAGAATGGACGCCGCAATGGTTCAGCACATGAGGAATGGTCTCGAGGTCTGATTTGCATCTGCGACAACGCTTGTCCATCCCCACTCGCCACCTCATGGTGGCGTTAAGGGAGAGGATGCCAAGGCGGGCACGATGGATAAATCGCCAGTCGCAGAAACGAGTATTTCTACCGGTCCGAAGGAAGTGATTTGACACCGCATTCCTCCGGACGACCGCGAAGACCTTGCCCTGATCGGGTAAGGATCGATTCCTCATGGTGCTGAGCCAGGCAGCGTCTGAATGTTGAGGCTATGTGCCTAGCATTCAGCGGCAATGCAACGGTGGCAATGGTCCCCAAAAACCCCCCACATTCTACCAGGTACCCCTGACTCAGCGGAGCCCAAGCACCGGGCTCGGGACCAGTACGAAGAATGAGTAGTCGACCGAGGCAAGTCCAGGTCGCCGGAGAGGTAGTGTACGATGTCGTCATGGCACGCACGCCTTTTCAGCCTCTCCGTGACCGTATCCCTCAGCCCCGACCTGGCTAATTCGCTCACGGTCGAGTCAGGCGAGCATAGCATTTTATAGCCATGAGCTACTGTGAGCGAATCGTACAGGTCGCCGAGCAGGAGAAGGCCACCACCTCCTTTGGATGGAGGAAGGTAGACCATCTCCGCGCTACCTCGCTGAGGGATACAAAGCCAGCGTTTTGCCAGCTTTTTAACGATCTTATCTGCCTTGGTCAAGTACTCCTTCTTGATTTCTGCGCCCTGCATAACGAAGTCGAGACGGGACAATAAAAATGTCCCCGCCGCATCCAACCTCTGCCAGGGACCGGTCTATCTTACGAAAATCCGCAAGAAGCTCCACTAAGGTGTTAATTGGAGTCTAGTGTACCTGGTAGCCTGTGGGGACGTCCAGATGTTTGTAGGGCTCACCGGGACCTAATGTGCGGACCGGTAGCCCTTGGATGGCGAAACTGGTCGCCCGTACGGCGTCCTCACCTCTTCCCTTTATGTGCAAAGTTGCGCACTTACTCGGGTTGAAGGTGAGACCCACCGCCCGGGCGGCCACTTCCGCCGCCTCCAAGATTTTCTCCATCGCGGCCGCAGAGTTAGCCACGAGTGCCATATCGTCGACGTAGGCGAGGTTGTTGATTCGCGTACTCCCAATGGTATAACCCTCCCCCGTCTGTTGCACCACACGGATTACAACTTCTAGGGTCAGATTAAACACATCGGGGCTCAACGGGCACCCCTGTCTGAATCCCGACCGCATGTGGATAGGGCTTGTCTGGCCCTCCACAGTTCGGATGCGGGTCTCCATGCCGTCATAAAGCGAGACGATGAAATAGGTTCTATCTAGAAATAAGTTTTACTTAGATACTCAATTTTTCCAAGTTCCTGATGCCAAGAATTTCAGATTCACAAAGTACTTATTCAATTCTGACTACCGAAGAAGGGAACATTTAGTTTTATACTACTTAGGTTGTTACGACCTATACCTATTAGTATCTTATTTGTTATTTGACCATTAGTTTGACTATTATGTTCATTCATTTATCTACACATAGACGTATTATAGAATAATAAAAAAGCGTTGCGAAGCAGATGTTTGATGTCAATTAGTTACCGTTTAACAATTCTTGTTAACTGTTGTATGTCGTATACGAATAAATAAGACCTTTTAGTAAAAGTTAAGTATGTTTCTATATCTTTCTTTCCTTTCCTTGTGTAAATTATGTTCCAAATGGAAACCTTTTTGGGGCCGAAACTTGTGGGAAAAGTTTAAACTGCCTTTACAAAGGCAAGGAAAACGCCACTTTTGTGTTGTTTTTACGTTCCTGAAAGTTAACCGTGTCACTGAGAGGAAAGTGACTGTACAAGGTTGTGTCCACTTCTCCTGTGTAATTTGAAATCGATTTTAGTCTCTTATCATAAGTAATTGGTCTTTTGCGAAACTCCTCAATTAAAGATGCTTCTAACATTTTGAATAATAATAAATTTGCGAACGCCTTTGATTGGTGCACGATGGGCAAGCATTGAGAAAAAATAGATGCAGTTTTTCGAATCTGAAATATAGTTCTGGAAAACACCATGCCCGACATTTGACGACCTGACGTCATTTCAAAAATAGTTTAAGAGAGAAAAGGAGAAAGAATAAAAAAACAATAGTGGCGTCAATTTGACTCAGTGAGAGAAAAAGACAGGTGCGGAAATACGCTGCTAAACAACATTCGATCGAAAAGCTAAAAAAACATTCGATTGGTATTGCTATCAATCTGTTAATCTATTAGCATGTGAATAAATATTATTCACATGTTAAAATATATACAGAAACCCAAGAAACCATAAGCTATTTTTTTGAATCTGTTAAGAAAGAGACTCTTCATAGAAATTGAATTGGTAATATTATTGTATTAATCAAATTTGATGTAACTAACTCCTGTATCGTGTTTAAAATTATTTAAGTTGAATAAAAGTAAACTAGCTTGTTAGGGAAATAAGTTTTCGATAAACTAACATGCTGCTGCGATACTTTTTTTATCTTCTTACTTGCCTTGATTTTCATACATTCAATTTGTAGTGACTAAATTGATTATCATGGAACAAAACTTGTTTGAAATTTTTCTAATTTAATGAAATTAAGGCTTTTGAAGGCGTATTACACCTATACCTTCTTGTTTAGGCTTAATAATGACTTAAAAATTAGAACATATTTTAAGCAGACTTCTGCTGTCAAAAACTAATCAAAAAGTTTAGTCTACCTCTAACAAAATGATAGACGACACCTTTAAGGCGATATGCTCTCTATTAACGTGAGCGAAAACAGTGGAGAAAAGTTGAACTTTTTGATTAGTTCTTGGCAATTCATTCATATTGTAACGCAGAAAATGCGAAGACTTATGCGAAGACTTGGGATCTGTAATATTGTTTTGTATGATAGCTTTTGCAGTTTATTTAATATGCAGTGTTTACTATATTACATATTAGAAGGAATTTATTTATAAAACGACATGAGATATGTTTATTTTACAAGTTGGAAAACGTCTTCTATTTCAGTTCCCTAGCGTAAATCATGTACCAAACGAGAAATCAGTAAAAAGTTACCCTATCGATCCCTATTTACGTAATCTTATCAGTACGAGACATGTTTCTCAAGTATGGCCTTGACTAACTTCATTTTTAGCACTTATCAAAAGATAGTTAAACAAAAACATATTAAAAGAGTACACTGTGGAATTTTTCCAAAAAAAAAATAATATTCTTTTTATGACTTTTAATTTATTGAAGTATTATAAGTATCTTGGTAATTAAAATTTACATTCCCACATATTCCTTTTGTTAATGACACTTTGATACTGTATTTATAATTTTATTTTACGTCAAAATATAGCTAGAATTTCCTCACGATCAATAAATTTACACGAATACCGTTACTTCGTTTAATATTTAAATATAGTGAAATCATTTGTTATTAAACAATAGAAAGATACATGTTTAGTATCATCACAACAGTGAAAAATCGTCCTATAATAATTGTAAGCTTTCAATCAATTATTTACCTAAAATACTTATCATCTATACGAAATCAATATGATATGACAAAAAGCCCCCTTGACCAGGAGATAGTCGGTGGTTATACATATAATTTATAAGGACCAACAAACGATGATATCTTCCCGCGTTGAGTACAGCAAATTTAATGCAATAAAAGGTTTAAAAAGCTGACATCTCGATTATACTTCTTGCCAATTAAATTGGTCTAAGGTACACTAGAATTTTCGAGGAAACTTTGGGCGCATGAGTGTAATTATTATTATCTAGAACGGGATTGGGTGCATATATTTTATATATAAGATCTTTGAGGTCGTAGCGCTTTCTTCAGCGCCACACTACAGCTGCCAAAAAGCTCTTCTATAGCTGAAGTTGCCTCTGCTTTCACTTGGAACTTGTGATTAATTATTTACGCAATCAAGAGGAAGCGATGCTCACTTTCTGCTGCTGCACTGATGCTGCTCTCTGTTTGCTGCTCACAGTTTGCTATTGGCGGAAGGAGTGCTGATAAACCAAGATTTCATCAAATGGTGCAAGATTTTTATTCCGACAAGTTTGTTTAGCGGTGATAGCTGTAAAGAGATAATTAGGTCGTCATTAAGCTTGCTAATTATATTTATTTTTTACACTCAACACTTTTATCGCAAAGATCTATAGCTTTTTATAATTTGAATGTTTGGAAAAATTTTATTTTTCATCATAAAATCAATATTAATTTAAGACTCCAATGAAGATAATTAACTGCTTCAATAACTTAGTCAAAATTCAGTAATTTTTAAATATATTCATAATTTACGGCCAATACGGAAGATATTTTACATATAAGAATCTGTTTTTAGAATATAAAGTATTTTGTATTTTATTCAAATATTTAAATTTTTATGTATTGTTTTTTAATTTTTAAAAAATCTAGATTTAATAAATATAATAAATTCATGTTGAGTTATACTTTTAAAGATATTATAAAAATTTTTAAAACTTTTTCGAGAACTTTTCAATAGTTTAATAAGTATCTGTATGCGTTTTATTTATAAGACATGCGAATATTTACGAGATTTAAGATTTAAAAATAAAGAACATACTTAAATAATAAATAATAATTATTCGATGATTGATTACTTATAAGAATAAGATAAGATTTTTATAACCTACACTGAGAAAAAGAATGTCTTGCATTAAATGACTGTGGATTAAATGTTAATGAATGTGGATTTGAATATGGCGAATTGAATATTCATTTACTGTTAATGAATATTTCACTTGAACAGGTGACTTATATCAAATCCGCCGTGTCTTAATAGTTAATAACTGATTCACTAATATTAAATAACACAATCAATTAACGCCTAAAATTTTGTATTTGAATTCATTAATTCCGTAAGTTCAACATTGTGATATATATACAGTAAGTCTCTCTCTCTCTCTCTCTCTCTCT
>UELV01095934.1:0-10938 GCA_900490015.1 Megastigmus stigmatizans | reverse complement strand
TTACTCTGATCATTAATTAGAAATAATACTTTGTCTACTTCGTCACAAATATCTACCGTTGTTGTTTTATTTCTTGAATCTTTATTGTCTATCAATTTCAATTTTTTCTTTGAATCAGTCATTGCACTTGTCGTTTTTCTCTTGCGAAATGAGTAACGTGAATTTGTATTATATTCAACACAGGCTTCATGAAAAACAGTATTCTCTTTCCTATAATGAAAATAATAAATAATATAGACAATGAATATAAGATATTTTTTTTCAATAGAGCGAAAATGGATTTTTTCTATGGAGCGGGAGGAAAATACGCTAGGATTAATAGATATCTGTACATGCTACAGCCGAAAAAAGAATTTTAATAATTGAAAAATTTTAGAAAATGTTAAAAAGGGCCCACATTCTAGCCCTTATTAAAAAAGTACGATACGTAACAAGAGGAGAAGTGTCTTTTTTAGACTCGCCGGCGACTACCGCTCGTGCTCAAATATCATTCTTCTTAGAAAAAGGGGAATATTACGGCTCCTATGTTTGTATGCTTATTGAAAGTATAGGTATGTTAATAAAAGACTTTATATTGTATAATGTGTAATCCACTTACAATCGTTTGCTTGCACTATCGCTTAACTTTTCAAACTTTTTCTTCTCATTGTACACTTTTTTCCTCGAGAGTTGTTCTGAGCGATAGGTATGAGCCATAGAGCGCTTCTTTCTCATTTGCTCACGTTTGAAAGAAAGTTTATCTTCTCTTGTATTACTTTCCATTTTTTCTAAGTATTTTCAGAAAAATTAAAATTTATTATGCATTCATTAAAACGCGAAACTAAAATGGAAGATTTAAGAATAAATAATACTTACATCTGGTGTAGGTCTTTCTTGTATCGCAGACATGCGACTTCTCAGTTCCGAGGTTAAACACGCAATGCTGCTTTTATTTAGTAGTCAAAGATGAATTTGCAAACAATTTCGAATATTTTCGAAGAACGTTAAGAAAACAAAACCGTGCTCCGGAGGTTAAGCCCTTCCAGTAATGTTTTCGAACGTAGGTCGCACTCACTCAAATAAATTATATATAATAAGAACTGGTTAACATAGTTGTTAATTTTATTACAATTACATATGAACAAAAAAACATTAGTTTATAAAATCATTATTTTAATTTTTTAATATTGAATTTAAAATATCTCCATTTGATTTTTATTTTTTAATATTGATTTTCAAATACCTCCATTCGATCGGGCATGGTGCATTTACTACCAGGACTAAAAATTAGTTGAAAATATGGGCTCATAATCATTGTGGTTTAGAGCAGTCAAAATACAGGATTAAAAAAGTTCAATTTATTGCGATTCTAATTGATACATTGCGTTAGCAATTTTATGAGATATTGCTTATAATAAGATTAAACAATCACGCCAGGTTTTATGAGGTTGCAATCAAATTTGTGAGTGTGCCATAATTATAGTTATAATGCTTTCATTTTTAGAAGCACTTCAATGTGCGTTGACTAAACTTTTTTATTTTCACGTCAGGAATATGATAAAATTATAAAAACCGTCATACCTCGTTTGCTGAACGCTTGGTATTATGAAAACTATAAAAATTCGAAAATCACAAAAAGTGAGATACGCAACTTTAAAGATCTATATCTTTTTTTCTAAGCAAGGCACACCCTCCCACATGAACTTCATTTGTTTGCCTATCAAAGAATTAAAAGTTATCAAAATTTGAAATAATTTGGTGGATTGCTGAAAAAGTTACAGCTTAAAGTGTATACCTACATATCAAAAGTTACACGTTCAGATTAGATGTTTTGAGGGATTTTCATATTTATGATTCAGTGTATCTCCATATCTAGTACAGGAGCAGACTTACCACTAGCCAATATTCTTGCTCTAATGTGTTTCTATCAACAGCATCCCAGAATTTAGATTTTAATATAATATTAAAGGAAATATTAACGAGATACAGCAAATCTAAAAGTTCCGTGGATTTCCATAAAGGTGACTTAGATTTTAGTAAGAATCAGTAAAAAAAATAAATTCTAAAAAATGAAAAATTCCCATTTAAATAACATGGGAAAAAGTAGGTGCGCGGCGGCACGTGAAATTCTAATAAACAAAGCTCTCCAGAGTAGAAAACTTGTGTTTTTGTGCCAAAAAATTCTAATTTAAAAATCTTGGTAAATAAGAGACACCCTAACACATATATATACAAAGATATATATAGACACAAAGAATATATATTCACAAATATATGCATACATGTAGTGGGTCGGAACTTTTAAGGTCTTGAGAATTTTGGATGATAACATTTTAATATAATGCAAGAAAGATATGTTAATGTCTAAAAACAGGTCTTTTATAGCTAATTTAAGCGTTTATGACAGTATTTCCACTATTATCTTGGAAGGAATTGATTTTGAAGAAAAGTGTTCAACTAATAAGATGTATTTTTTTCGTTCTTAAGCTTTGTCTTTTTACACTTTATGAAAAATTAACGATTTTTTATAATTTTTAAAAGGTGTGCCATTTCCTAGTCTTTCGATGGATATGGCCCAAGATAGGAACGTTTCTATTCTATAACATAATAAGGAAATTTCGAAAGATTCATCTCGATTAATATTTATGTAGTGGAACCCTTGCTTGACTAGTTTGACGCTTGGTTAAAAGGGATTAAGTTGTTTGTCATTGAATTTGATTCCACTGTATTAAATTCTAAGACTTATTTTAAATATTAAAAGCGATTCATCGTTTGTTATTCAATGAGACAAATATGATTAAACATACATACTAAATTTCTAAATTAAAATGGATTAGAATAGAAATTGATTAAATATGATAAAATTTCAATTATTCCTTTTTTTTCAAATGGATTCACCGTATTAATATGTATTCGATGGCATTACATTTTTATACAGATTTATGACTTTTAATCCCTTATTTCTAGCAGGGTATGGAGTATAAATCTCCGGGCAAAGAAATTAAAGAAAAAAGAAATTAAAATATAAATGTTGGAAAAATTATCAAAAAATAAAAATATACATATGAAGAATGTGTTTCGCTCCGGGTAACCTGATAGACTGATAATTAATATGACAGACAACCCTATCGTAGGCGCAAAATTTTATGTCGGTTAGATGTGGTCTCTATATAGACTGAGCGTGATAAATATTGTAATGGAGACGAAAAATTGTCTTCCATCTAGTGTGCAATGTTTGAGCTAAGTAAAAATTTTATGACGAGTGTTTCCAGGGCTCACTTTTAAGAGAATAATATTCTCTAAGAAGTAACATCTTGGACACAATAAATTATGTTTTCATTTGAATACTAATTATTTGCATTCAAAAGAGACTCATATTTTTGTCATTGGATTGGATAAAAATTGAATACCTTTTTGGCATTACAATAGATTCATTATTTGGGTGTATAATTTGAAGCTAATTATCGGCATTAAAAGAGGATTCACATTTTTTGTCATTAGAATGGATAAAAATTGAATACCATTTTTTGATATTGAAATGGAACCATACATATTATGGATTAAAGTGGATTGAAATGGATAAAGATGAACACTACTCTGCTTTAAAAAAGCATATGATAAGTCAGGTAAAAAATCACCGGATTTTTCACGGACGTTATGATGATTTTAGTGCTTTTTTTCAATTAACAAAAATTGTTAAAACTCAAATCATGCATTGGTGTAGCGCGACATATATGTGCTACCATCTGGAGGATAACATCAAAACAGTAGGGGCCTAAGCTAAGTTATTGACATATTAAAATGAAAAAACGCTAAAATGTAAATAACTTAATCTAGGCCCTCTGTTTAGGTGTTATCATCCGGATGGTAACATTAACTCACGCTAGATCTATACTTGATTAGAGTTTTAACCATTTTTGTTACATAAAAACAAAGTGTTAAGATTAGGTGATAAATATTAGCGAACAAATCTGACTAGAAGCTAGAGTACCAACCAGATAGACTCGTTAATTTTTATGATCTAAGAACTCCAGTGGAAATTTCAAATATACAAAAGTATATAGAAAGGCATTAAAATATAACAGAGTGCACCAAAATGTATATAAAGGTCGCGTTTCGTAATTTGATACATTTTGATATACTTTGGTTCATTTACGTACACTTTGATACACTTTGATACACTTTGATACACTTTGATACATTTTTATACACTTTGATTCATTTAAAAATTTGCACTGGGCAATTTAAATGAATTAGAAGGGTATGGAGATATGTACCACATTTTATGTAAAAATATCATATCTTACGATTTTGTAATCTTTTAAGGTCTGAAAGCTATCATTTTAATGTTTGGCGAGAGAGTTTATATTTTATATTTTATATTGTATGTGTAATGTTTATATTTTGTAATTTTAGTAGAAAAAAAAATAAAATAAAAAAATAGTATTACATCAATTATCTGTCAATCATACAGGCAATAAACCAAAAAGTTTGAGGTAGCACGCTATAGCGTAATTGTTGCAATTAATGTGAAATATATATCTCTACTTTCATGTAAGAAATATAGTTCATCGTACAAAAAATACATGAACCTACACTCATACACATAGGCACACGTATAAACTCTTAACTAATTGAAGTTGCACCAAATCCATGTGAGAAACAAATATGAGAGCCTAGTTATACATAGTTATTAATAAAAACTAGTATTTCACGTGATTTTTTAAATTTGTACAGACTATTAAAACTGTAAAAGGAACATAATTTTTTGACTTACTTAAGTTTTTCGAAATTTTATTATATTACTGTCGATTAAGTGGGTAGAACTAATAAAACCAGCCTAATTGTTTACTTGTACGCTTTTTAATCATGACCCCTGTATAAAAATCCGATTCAAGATCTCTCAAATCCCAATCGTCACATCGAATTGTGATAGTGTCGAATTAGTTCGAAAAATAGAAAGTCAAAGAGCTATATATATACATACACAGAGCGCGCGTAGCACGTTAGATAACCCAGTATCTTGGAAAGTATGAGAAACTGGTATATTACGTGCACTCACATACTCCCGATAAAACACAATACTATTAATAAAAATACTTTTAAAATTACTTAGGATAATGCTATTTAAATATTATAATCAAACAATAGTTTTTCGAATAACATTTCGTATAAGATTCGTTAAAAAAGGTATTTAGAGGTTTCTTAAATAATAACAAAATATACATATCAAAGTAATAAACATTAGTACATCATTTATTGAGAACTGTTTGTCTTTCTTTGTTTGAGACGGTTATGTGAACATTGTTACACGTGACTGCAGCATTTTGCTTAGGTTTTTGAATGTTATGAAAATTAAACCATGTATTGAATAAAATTAAATTAAATCATACTTTTTAAAATAAAATCAATCTATGTACATATTAATTGATCTATTATAAAGTATATCTAGAAAAATCTCAATATGCATTTACGTATTTTTCAAAGATTTCAATTCTAAAATTCAATCGTTTATTTCTTCAAAATCTAAATTGAACGTTCAAAATTATAAATTATTTTTAAATAAATTTTGGCAAAAAACATATTTAATTATATATATATGTAAATAAACTATAGCTGTTTGAAATTATTCCTGTATTATTTTTCTCAACAGGTTTATCTTCTTTTTAAAATCAAAACTAGATTTTTATTTATGTACTTTTATATATATATTGTTTTAGTAATTATTTATTTATTCTTTTATGTATTTTTGCATAAGTTATGTGACATCTAAGGTAAAAAAAAATTGAATAAAACTTTTACCTAAGACAATGCCAAGAACCACACCAGATAAGGTGACCAAGAGAAGCATATTCTCACGCATCCATTTTCTTGTATCGGCGGTCATCTTACGGGGACCTTGCGAGGCCGAGACATCCTGGCCGTCCATTTTGGCAAAAAGATACTCGGAGAAGCGCGAGGACACCTTGTCCTCCATCTCTTGCACGGCCAGCCGGGCCGAGTCGGATCTTGTCGATCCGATGCCTCCCTTTCGCGAAGCTCCGCGGCGTACTGCGGGTCCCCGGCAGCACCACGACGACGAGAGTTGGCCGTTTTGGGGATGTTGCTGTAAATCGCCACGGAAGGACCAATTCCTATCACCTAGCAGACGTCGTAGCAACCACACAACCCACTTCAAGCTTGGTGACTTAATCGTCGTATCGGTTTATTGACAACGATCCGAGAGCCTTCTGCCAAGAGTCCTTTCTATCTTCCCTACCTTCTACCTGCTGCTATATTTTACTGCGTTATTTTTGTTGAGTGATTTCCCTGTTACTGTGGCTCTCCTGTGTGCAAGTTTGCTATTTCTTGCACGGCCTTGTGAAAAAGCAATAAGTCTACGAAATACTCATATATTTGCGGTTTACTAGATGTCTTTCGAAAGGCCGACCGAAACTGGGATCACCTCTATAACGTTTTCTTAAGTCTAATGGTAAATAATAACAAATCACTAGGTCGCTCGTTTTCAAACAGCTTTCAGTCTGCAGCTATTGACTACTCATTATTGGGAGTCAAAAGTATTATGTTGCCGCTGCTACGACCGTTGCAGCTAAAGGTCGAGATTAATATCTTTATTTATAAAGTTAATATAGTTATATGATAATAATAGCGATAATTCAGCTGAGAATCAATTGTGCATGATGCTTTCCCGGCAAAGGATGAATTTTGACTATCCGATGTTGTCGAGTTGTGATACAGTAGAGGCGCGCGAACATTGCCATATTGATTTCGCTTGTCTGGAAGCTTTAGTATGTAATAGACAGAGATGGAAAGCGAAAGCTAGTAAGGAGGTGGATAGGATGAGGTTTTTGACGCTTGCGCCCTGCGTGCTGGTCATAGAATCATGCTAAAGACAAATGAATCGACTACAACTCGTTTATGCCTCTGAGATTCTTTAAACTCCTCCCTATCTACTAGTATCACTACAAATAGCTCAATATAAACAAGGTGGTGTTAAAGATAATTAAAAAAAAGTAAATTTAAAAAAAATTCAATAGTATATATTATTAGTAACTATGCGGGAACAACACTTAATCATAATTAATTCTCTATCGTAAAAAAAGTAATAAATTTAAGAATTTATTATAGGCTCTTGTGGCGATAGGTTTCAAATTACCATACTGTCATTGACGGGGTAATTAATCAGGATTCAGTTTATAATCATTTTTTCGTTACATTCTCAATATTACAGCAATTATTTGACGTCATATTTTAAGTAAAGTTAGTGTATTATTGTAATTTACATGACTAATTATATCTATTTAGTATTTATTATTTTTTGGAAACTTTTTAGTCTATGCAATACTAAAATTTTATCATAAACTGCTTACACATATTTAAATAGTATATTGAAAAACTGCTCTCTAACCCATTTTTTCTAAAACGATTATCACGAATTTATTATTATTAATTATTAATTCTTAATTACTATTGATTGCATGATTATAAACTTTTACAATTTTTAAAGGTTTTATAGTGAAATATAAAATCTTAATACACAAAGTAATAAATCAAAGTAATGTAAGATGTAATAAAGTACCTTATATTTATACCTAGACATAGGCATGCAACGTACTTTTAAGCGATTAGAAACTAGAGCTATGATCGTATATGTTAGAGCGCAAAGAATTTGAATATATAAAATATTCACATTGCCTGGTTGAAAAAACTCTAGGTAGATCTCCAAGTAGAAATACAGGTAAATTTTTATCTTGTATTTTGAGTATTTTCCAGATAGAATGTCAAGTAGAATTTTTATAATTATTAATTAATTAATTTAAAATTATTGAATGGATGGTAATTATATTGAAAAGAACCCTACTGAAGATGCCTATGTGGGGTCCTCTATAGGGTTCCATGTGACTGCACATTAATCCGCATTTTTGTCAGATTTAATTTTATTAATTAAATTTAAATTAAATCTAATTAAAAAAAATTAATTATATTTAATAAGAAAAAAAATTAATTAATGTAACTAAATAAAAAATAAAAAAAACTCCACCCTGCCGGGACTTGAACCTTGCACATTCAGATTAACATCCGATCAGAAATAAAATTGATTAAAGGACCCGATGAGGTGCCCTATAGTAACACCTGACATGGCGCGTGAGGAGGCGGTTATTAGCCTTGCCACAATATCCGTAAATATAAGATCGCGTCAGACACACATATGGGCTGCTTTACGATTACAAAAATGAATATTTAAATTTTAAAATGTTTTTAAATGGCTTTTATTAACTTTTAAAGTTAAAGATAAAAAAAGTCTGATTGCATAAATTATTTATATGCATTCTGGACTCCGCTTATTATGTTACCTAAATAATATATAAATTAAAAAAGGCTTGAGTATCTAATATTATCACAGATTACATTTTTGATTGGATTGTATATAGCCCTTTTTTATTTATTTGTTATTAAATTATTTACACTTTATTAAAACATTATAACATAAAAAGGGAAGCATAAATAATTATAAGCACTTTTCCGTTATTAAAAAAGAGATTACTGAAATGTATCGAATTAAAAGGTACCCGTTCATATTTTATTTATTTTTTTAGTGTAATATTTAATCCTGAGAAATTTAAAATCATATGTTTGGCTTGCCTCTAACTATGCTAATACTTAAGTTTATTAACTTTGCTCTGTTATTACTTTTTTATTTTTGATATTATTCAGAGTGCGACATACGTAACCTACAAAATCTCTATCACTCGATCAAAAAGAGTGTCTTTTTAATGTAATATAAAATTCTTTGAAAATAGTGCATTATTTATATGCTAAAATGTTTAGAATTTTGGTACACTTGTTACAACGTTAGTTAAATGATCGCATTTGTATCAGATAATGAAATGAAAGACAAAATGTGATATGTATACGATATTTAGTAAATCTTTCAGATTGTAGTTCAACGAGTAAGAATAAAATACTTTTTAGATTTTGTATATTTGAAAATTGTATAATATAAGAAATAAAACACAAAATTTACAATATATCTATGATATTTATGTGAGCCTCCCTGTCTTGAAAAATCAGATGACAAATCTGGTGAAAAATCGATTTTTCACCTAGATTTTTTAAAGCAGGGCTGTAACACTACACTTTAAATGCAGCTAGAGAAGCACTTTAATTAATAAAGTATTTACCAATTACCCATTACTATTAAATTGAAAAAATGAAACTTGAAAAGTAGTTACTTTGTGTCGCTGGCTTTAAAATATACAAAAAACTTTTTGACAAAAATTTATTATATTTATAGGTTTACAGCTACGAGTGATGTTCAATCGCTATGAGTGTGAAAATCGTACGTACGTGTTGTGTACGATATTTTTTAACATAGTATGTGTAATAATTTATTTTATATACTGTTATACATGTCCAAAATTTTTACACATATTATGTCGAAATAGTACATTATGCAATTAGTACGGAAAGTAGGTGTTTCCCGCACGTGTTGCGCTATTTTATGTTAATAATTTAAAGATTAATTGAGAGTGTGTAATTCTGGATGAAGCGCATTCTATTTGCAACTATAAAAGTAAAGGAAGTATTGCGATATGTGATCCTTAACCAAAAGTAGATGGACTGCACCGGGAACTCCTATTCAAAACAAAGTATTTGATTTGTATGCTTTATTCAAATTTCTTAAATGTTCTCCATTTTACGAAATAAAAGTGTAGAACTGCTGGGTTAGTAATAATACGAACACCTACCGCGTGACACACTTAGCATGCACCACTTTTGAATTAAGTTTATTCGCAACTGGATAGAAAAATAAAAGTGCAGCAGGTCTCATTCGACGTCATGTTATAAGCAGAATTCAATGGTATAGCTAGAATTAATGTAAAATTTTTGGTTCCAAAGATAAAAAATTTATTTTCCGAAGAGAATTTTTTAGCGAATATTGCTGCCATATTATTGTAGACTGGATAAAAATAAGTCGAAATAGTCGTTTTTGGTAAGCGATAATATTTTTATCCTTTCGCAATAAATATTAGAAATATTTATTATTCATTGTCGTTGCCAAAATTTCAGGACTAAAATGACCGCTCCAGTTGGTTTCGTCGTCGTCACGTTACCGAGCGGCGAGCAGAGTGCGGCAACTTCATAAAGCCCAGTAAATGTCCGTTAGATTTCTATACGAGATAATATTTTGATATATTCATAATAGCATTGCTGACAAACATTTTTAACACTTTATTATCCACGGGTTTCAGTTTCGGAATTGAAAATCGAATAACGAGAATGAATTTTAACCCAAAGAGTGAACGAAAAATTCTTAAATTTTTGACCAACAGATCTTAATTCCCTGATTTAGTATTCTTAAACGGACAAGAATATCCATAAAGGGCTCTTAATTTACGATTTATGAACTTGAAAAAGAAGGAATTACACTAGAAATTGAAGAAATTACTGCAGTATTTTTTGCTGGTACTTTTGAATAATGACTGTAAATATGGATACCTTGTACCTGATAATTTGAATTTTGTCCAATTCTGATATATATCTTCTTGCAGAGTTCATATATGGGGACTGAGTAGGTTGTCATGTAGACAGACTCTTAGCTCTCCAAAGATCTATGTAAGATACAGAAAACTATGGTGCGAATTACCTGGACGCAATGTTCAGCGACCTTATGCACACTGGCTCAAAGAACAACTCTGTAAGTACACAAATAACTACTTTACTGATAATTAGATTAGCTTCTAGGAAAATCAGATAATGTAGTCATAATATTTGCACAGGATTTAATAATATTGGTGGAATGTACCTGCAATATTATTTCACAATATTCAATCTGGTATCGGAGCGAAATAATATAATATAGTATAAATATTCAGACAGTGACTAATAATATTGAAGGAATGTTGCTGCAATATTATCGTACAATATTAGATTAGCTTCTAGGAAAATCAGTTAATG
>UELV01095874.1:0-11745 GCA_900490015.1 Megastigmus stigmatizans | reverse complement strand
ATTTTTTCTCTTCCGCCGCCATGCCGGTCCTCGACATCAAAATCACCGCTTTTAAAGCGTTGAAACCACTCACGACACGTTCTTTCACTAAGAGCAGCGTCACCGTAAGCACTTGAGAGCATTCGATGAGCCTCAGCCGCAGTTTTCTTCAAATGAAAGCAGAAAATCAACACTTCCCGCAAATGACGAGAATTTGGCTCGAAAACTGACATCTTCGATCGAGAATACACTTTTGATGCAAACACAAATTCACTTATGTGCTGCTATCGTTATGTTGACAGATGTCCAAGCTTACTGTATGAAATTTTTGACCTGCCTATTTCAACCGGCACTTACCGCTGCAGCCATCTATCGAAAAACGGCGGAAGCAAAGTTGTACACCTAATAGGAATTAGTAACAGTTGCAACAGTAACCATTTGTATCTTATTATTTAACGAGACATTTTTAATACAAAAACTTCCTTATATACTTTCATTTTCAGGGACGAGCGCAATAATTTATATTATTTAAAATAACAGATAGTTATAAGATTGCGTTTTAGATTTAATTGTCCTAACGCAGCGTTATATTTGAACGAATAATTATAGCTGATTCATATTTTTACAACATTATTTGTCGTTTATTTTTTAATTTATAATAATTGTGCGAAACATATTTTATACAAAACATTGTCTCGTTAATTAAAGCAGTGTAATTTAACCTTTCAACAAGTTTAATGTTAACCAACTTGTACTAGTTATTTTAAACAGTTTATAAGCAATAATACAACCAATACACGTTTTTCTATTGTTAGTTATTTTTCTATTGTAAGTTAAATATTGTGTTCAAATATTGTTTAGCAAATAAGATTTAGAAACCTGATAGTATAATATTTTCAATTAAAAATAACTTTACTCAGTTAATATTTTTTATTTAACTTTAGCAACTACGTCAGAATGAATAACAATTGTAACAATAACCAATTATATCTTGTTAATTACGTATTACTAGTTAGCAAACATTTATAATACTAAATCACTCTTTATGTATTTTCATTGTCAGAAATGACCAGCGAGGAATTAATTTAACAATCGAGTGAAATATATCAAATTGTAACCGATAATTATAACGTTCAGTTTTTAAATATATGATTAGTTTATTCTAACTCAGCGTACATTCAAACAAACAACTATAGTTGAAACATGTATTCGCTATTAATATATTTACAACGATTATTGTCATTTATTTCACTTTACTTGTACTTAATACATTTTTTACACAAAACAATGTTCTCTGAATTCCAGCAATGCAATTTAAATTTTCAACAGGGATAATGGTAAATCAACGTTATAGTTTTTAACAAGTTACTTACTATTTTTAATAAGTTATAAATAGTAAAGTAGCGAGTAATAATCCAAGACAATATTAATGACGATTACATAAAATAGAAGTATGTTAATTCCTAATATTACGCGAGTAGTTTAGTGTTTATTTAATAATAATTGTCAAATGTAAGAGTGAAAACAAGAAAAGAATAAGGCACTTAATTTTTAACTACTATTTTTAACATTTTTTTTTTTTCATTACACAAAGCTAAATAAATACTTTTTATTGAGTTTAGTCACGGAATATGCATGTTTAAATTAGTAATAATTATCAGTATGTCGGTTAATTAAAGTTCTTATTTTCACTCAGTACCTACTTGTAAAATTAAAAATCCAAGACAATATTAAAAACTACTTAACATAAGGAGCTATGAGAGCGACAAGGAAAGGGGTACTACTCCCACCCCGACGCAAAGGGATTTTCCAGGCAAGACAGGCCCAGCAGGTATAAATACAGCCGGAAAATTGTGCAGGCCACTCATTCTCGAACTCAGCACCCTACGAGGCACATCGAACATAGCACTCTTCTAACTACAGCATTCAGCATCTTAGAACGTCACCAGCAGCATCAGTTAGAACGTCACAAACCAGCATCTTAGAACGTCACAAAGCAGCATCATTAGAACGTCACGGACCGCAGCAGAAAAACAAGAACTGTATATTTTAAATTTCTTTCGCTATCTAAGTTCCCGCGTGTGAGCATTTCCAAACAGGAAAAATAAACAGAAGTAAGTTTTGAATCCAAGTTTTTATTGTTTTACCTTGTTCTCTTTTAAATATCAATAATAAATTAAATATCAAAGAGTCCAATCATGCATAGGCACGGTTCTCTTTTAAATATCAATAATAAATTAAATATCAAAGGGTCCAATCGTGCATAGGCACGGTTCTCTTTTAAAAATCAATAATAAATTAAATATCAAAGAGTCCAATCGTGCATAGGCACGGTTCTCTTTTAAATATCAATAATAAATTAAGTATCGAAGAGTCCAATCGTGCATAGCATAGGCACGGTTCTCTTTTAAACGCAAATAATAAATTCAATATCAAAGAGTCAAACCGTGCATAGCATAGCCACGGTTCTCTTTCAAACATTCACGATTAAAGATCCAAAGGTTTAGTGAGCCTAGTCGTGGCTCTATAGTAAGTACTAACCAATTTTATTGAAGGAGTTAAGGAAAGGCCAACCCTGAGAAAGGGGAGGTTTGTTAGGATTTTGTCAAACTTTTATTTAATTACATAAAAAACACCCGAATTGTACTTGCACCTACGCTTTGTTAACTAGGAAATCCCGAGTTATAGCGTTTTCGGACGTTGGCTCAAAATTACCACAACAAGTGCGGCTAATCTTTTAGTTAGGATTGGTGCGGCATAACAATTACACCTGGTGAATGTTCTAGGACGTCATACGAGTATAGTAAAATAGCTAGAGTATATTGTATTAAGTTGAAAGGCGAAGTTTATGATAGACTAGTTGAATTTGGAAACGAAGCAGAGAATATTACAGGAAGAAAGGTAAAAAAACTAAGATGTGATAACGAATTAGAGTACTTATAAGGCAAAATGTATAAGTTTGCTAGTGAACGAGGAGTATTGATAAATAACTACCCAACCTATGTACACGAGTTAAACGGAACAGCGGAACATCATAATCGAACAATAATGGATATATCGCGTTGATTATTGGCAGAAGCGCAAGTAAATAAAAAATATTGACCGGAAATAGTATGCAAAGCAATATACCTGAAAAATCACACGTTAGGCAACACGGTAGAAAAGAAAACGCCTACAGTATTTGTGCAAAAGCCGGAGCAGAAACAAACGGCGAAGTGGGATAAGAAGGCGGATATAGGTATACTATTAGGGTATAGCGATGTCGGTTATAGTTTTAATTAATAATAGAATAATAGTAGCTAGACACGTAGAAATAATAGAAAAAGGTGTAAAATGTATTGGTTTAAACGCACCAGAGGTAGATGAATTTGATAATGATAAAAACAATAAGAATGAAAATGAGCAAGAGGCTAGTCCTAAAAGTATTGATAAAATGATAAATGAGTTGAATGAAAATAATGAGAAAAATGAAGATGAGACTGACAAGGGAATTGGTAATGTAAATAAAAATTTAGTGATTCCGAGAAGATCAACACGACGGAAAAGGAGCCCAGTAAGGTACCCAGAGAGTGAAAAAATATACAAGCGAATTTTTGTAAAATAGATATACCTCATAGATATGAGGAGGCGACTACCTGTGTTGAACGTGAAAAGTGGAAAAAAGCAATGAATAAGGAATTTGACAGTTTAAATGAAAACAAAACGTGGGTATTGGTTGATAATGATAACAATAAAGATGCATTAGATACAAAATGGATATATTCAAAAAAGTCTAATCATATATATATATATATATATATATAAAGCTAGATTGGTTGTAAAAGGCTTTCAACAGAAAAATGCAATTGATAATATATACTCACCAGTAGCATGTAATCAAACCTTAAAGTTTTTATTAGCGTTTTGTTGCCAAAATGGCTTAATTATTGAACAGATGGATGTGGTAACTGTTTTCTTAAACGGTGAAATAAGCACTGAGGTATATATTCGTCAACCGCAGGAATATGATGATGGAAGTGGTGGAGTGTGTAAGTTGATAAAAGTCACGTACGGGTTGAGTGAAAGTCCAAAAGACTGGTAAAAGTGTTTTGATGAATTTATGAAAAGAATTGGTTTTGTAAAAAGCGAAGCCCAGTTATGTTTATATGTACACGGAGAGGGCGAAGACACAGTGTATTTAGTAGTGTATGATGATGTATTAATTTGTAGTAAAAATAAGGAAAAAATACAAAAAAATAAAAAATTTGTTATCAGAGAGATTTAAGATGAAAGACATGGGCGAAATAAAAGAGTATCTTGGAATTACAGTAGAGTATAACTATGTTGAGAAGAAGACGGAACTAAGCCAAACAAAATACATTGAGTCACTAGCGAATAAATTTAGATTAGAAAATAGTAAATTATACAATACTCCTATGGAGATGAAGTTAAAAGTTGAAAAGTCTGATACTTGTGAGAAAGATCTTTTGTAAAGAAATTTAATAGGAGCGCTATTGTATATAAGCTCCAACACTCGACCAGATATAAGCTACAGCATTAATTATTAGAGCCGATTCCAAAACTGTTATAATAAGACACATTTCCATTATGCTTTACGTATATTAAAATATTTATACTTGACTAAAGATTTAAAATTATGTTATAGTAAAAATAAAAATAGCGAAATTCTGGATTGTTATGTAGACGCTGATTGGACAGGCGATACGACAGATAGAAAATCCACGACTGGATATATAGTCAGATCGTACGGTAATGTGATTGTCTGGAAGTCGAGAAAACAAAAATGTGTCACAAAAGCTTGGACATACGCAGAATATGTAGCACTGTCGAAAGCTGTCAGTGAGGTGAAATTTATGAGTGAATTGATGAAAACATTTAAGTTGAATGTAACTAAACCGATAGAAATCTATGAAGATAATTCGGGAGTAATAAACATTGCGAAATTTGGTAATTACACTAAAAATTCAAAACACATAGAAATACACTATCACTTCGTTTATGAATGTGAGAGAGAGAGAATGATTGAACTAGTTAAAGTAAATTCAGAAGAAAATATAGCAGATATTCTAACGAAAGCTCTGTGTAGAGAAAAATTCGAAAAATTCAGAAGATTGATGAACGTTAAGTAAAAAAAAAATTTTTTACAATATAAATGTAAGGAGGCGTGTTAAAATAATATATTTATATTGTATCCAAGCGACAATGTATGTTACAAAAGCGAGCGTACGTCGAGAAGACAGCAGCTCGTTCTACTTTTATCTTCACTTCTCGCTGTGGTCTTGTCTTGTACTGTTATCTACTTAATTGAACTGTATCTACTTAATTAAACTTTATCATATTAAATATTGGTGCCTACGCTTATTTAATACCTAATAATTCAACATATACATCAATGAACTGCTACTGCCCGAAGTGTACCGTGAGTTTTTAAGCTTGAAGCAATTGGCCTTGAGACTTGGTTTTAAATATGTCCGGCACAGTGGTGGCAGATTTTTGGTCAGGAGGAAGGGTGGTGAGCGCGCACATATTTTTGCCTTCGCTGCGCATCTGCGGGCTGTTGCTGACGCGTATTGTAAAGGGAATGAGTGGTCTGATTCTCAGAGTCATACTGAGGAGGAGAGCGGCCAACCTAATACTGGTTGCGCTGCTGCAGCTACCGCAGCGGGGGATTGCTGGTGAGGTGAAGGAGAGTAGACTGAGAGCGGGTTTTGTCAATGTGAATTCTCTTAGAGCTCAAATTGGCCAAGTCCGTCAATTTCTTAGCGATAATCCGTCCTACCATCTGTTTGGGATCGCCGAGTCGTGGTTTGACCCAGTCATCGATGATCGACTCCCTTTACATTAGGAATGATTATAAGGTTAAAATATTAGCAAACTCAAATAGAGTACTGGACCTGGCAAACCAGGTGTTGCAATGTGATGTCCAGGCTCTCACTTCTGGATGAGTATGTCTAACGCTCCACCGAGATTCTTGATTATTTAGAATTTTTGGATTTATTTATTAATGATGGAATTGATGAATTTAGGGATTTTCGTACTTACTGCGTGGTTAGTGTTAATCTTTCGTTCGGATGGTTGTTGTAGATTGGTGGACGTGGTTTACTTAAACTAAATCACTACTTTAATTTGAGAAAATTTCATTTATTCACTTTAATAAGAGTTACAATTTTTAGAATGTAAACAATACTTTGACGGATTATAACGGTGGCTAGATAATTTATAATGTGGTTCTTTTAATCGTTTCGGTTAATTATGTGATAATCTGCGGAGCACGGAGCGTCGCGACAGATAGATCTTGAGGAGCACGGAGCTTTGTCGCAAGACCGAGTCAAAGACTGCTTTATTGTCCTCCTTTAATCGTTTTTAAAGGACCAAAAGTGTGTCGTGATTTGAGGTTTTCGTGCATCGTATGCATTTTACAATTGAGTGTCTTTCGATTGACGATTGACCGATATTAAAAGGTACGTCATACGACGTAACACCAGAATATATTTTTTGTGAAGTTCAAAAGGGCAATACGCCACCAATTCTTGTGGGTGTGATTTATCGCCTACCTAAAATAGCTTTTAATAGAGATCCTGACTTTCTCTGTACTTTGAGAGACCTCTGTGGTAACTACAGCCACAAAATGATTATGGGAGATCTGATGGTTCTCGATCTAAATGTTATCGGCGACTGGTGATTCTGAGTTTATTCAGCGTTTAGCTGATGAACTCTCAGTTAAGATCATCCGGCACGGCTCGAGGCATCACACTGATACACCTCACACTTGGATTGATATAATGCTTTCAGTCGATAAGGACACGGTACTCGACATTGGATATAGTCTGGCCCCCTTTCGCAGCAAGTACAATATAATTAATGCTACTATTGATATTCATGTTGGATCTTCTCTTAAAGATACTTTCTACTTTCACAGCTATAATAAGATAAACTCAACTGAGCTTAATGAGTTTTTGTGTCGTTGCGACTGGTCGACTTTTCCCACAAATACCTTAGAATCAGACTTTGACATAAATGAGGCGCTTGAATGTCCCCGTGTCAATCTACTGGAGGCTATTTATGAACTTTCTCCGCTGAAAACTGTTACTCCTCGCAGAGGAGAAGCTCCATGGATTGGCGCTGAGCGTCAGTTACTTATCAAAAAACGCAACGCTACGCATAGACGGTATAAAAGGACTGTTAGGCGTGGATTCAAATCGATTATAAAGTGTAAATAGTGCGGAAAGGCATTTTGTACTGCGTGTTTAAAGGGCTCTTCGACCTGGGATGTGCTATTTCATCGTTGTGCACCATGTCGTAAAGCGTACTCGTCGCTTGTGTTAGAACGCACTTTGTGTGTGACTAGTAGTTCTACTGTACCTACAACAGCGGTTGCTTTGCGCTCGGCGTGTGATACAGATCCGTATCCCTCTACCCCGCTCTCATCGACTGCTGTCTTACTTCAAAGCAGAAAACGCCTATCTCACGCTCCATCACCACCCTCGTCATTTATAACGCTATCTTACAAAATTAATTACTTTAGTGAAAGTGAACAGTCTCTGAACGTCCTGAAAACTATGGGGGATAAAATGCCATCGTGGTTTAAAGCCTGGGCGAGAACTAAATTTGATCCCTTTGTAGATTCTATTGATTCAAAGTTAGGCGAGTTGTCATCCCGACTAGATAATTTAGAGGCATTACAGAGGAGCATGAGAAGTGCTAAGGTTCTTAATGCCGTTAATACTACCTTGCTCACTGATATGTGTGAAATCCGTATTGCTGGGATTCCGAAGGGTGATTCGACTAATCCCACGTTAGCCATTGAAAAAGTTTTTAATGTCACTAAAAATCAGAGCAACCTTAATTTTGTCTTATCTATCCGCACTGTACCATTATCGCCACCTTCTAAACGCAATAGTGTTAATACATTGGCAGATACTGACTCTATCGCGATTATAATTAAAACGATTTCATCGACCGTACGCAACAGCATTATCTCTCAAGCGCGTTTTCTGAAAGATAGAACATCTTAGATCATTTTTGAAGAAGGGAATGGAAACCGGCAGATATTTATGTCAGCTATTTGGTCTCGTCCAATATATGAATTACTTCCTTTAGCATCTCAGAAGTCTAAAGCTCTTAACGATTTGCGTCCTGTTGTTCGAAACGTGATTGTTTGTTTGCGTCCTGCTGCTGCAGATCCTTTAATACCAATTCATTCGGCGGATGATTTAAAGGACCTTGTAGCTCGCCCTCTCAGTTATTGAGGAATAGCTGCTCAGCCAATAAATTTGAAATCGAGGGGGTATTTTTTAACTTGTCACACTAACATAAATCATATTTCTGCGCACTTTAATGATCTTGAATATTTTGTCGCAGATAGACCTATGTATGACGCGATCGCTCTTACTGAAACCTTTCTTTCCCCTGTCGAATCTAGTGCCCTCTTTACACTTCCAGGTTATGACTTACTTTTTCATACAGTAATAACAATGTGATAGTAATTTGATAATATAGGACACATAAACAAGAGTTATATAAATGTGAAAAATAGTGCAAATATCAACTTAAAAATCTATACATAAGATAACAGACATTTTGTTTGCACAGTAATAACAATTTTTTGAAAGTAGTATCATTTGATGAGAACGCAAGTCTTAAGTAACTAACAATAACGCTTTAACGCTTTACGTAATTTCTCTATCAATTAATCATCCGGGATAATGCTTACTTTTCCCAAGAAATAATTGAATACAGCATTTTTAAAAGTGACCAACAATGGTAAATACTTTATATGTAAGTACAGCCATAAAATACTTGCGTCTGTCAGCGATAGGCAGGCAACTAAGACGATCGTAATAAGGCTTAAATTATTTTGGAGGATTTATAGCTTCCTATTGTGATAATTAGGTAAATCACAATAAACAAGACTACAGTAATCAAAATTAGGAAAAATGAGAGCCTTAACTAACATTTTCTTAATATTGTGTGTGAGAAAGTAAGCTCTAAAACGCAATCTTTTTAGATCTCCATGGATTCTGGATATTATTTGAGAAATATGCTTGTTCCAACTCAAATTTCTCGTTAAAGAGAGGCCAAGATTTTTAAAGGAGTCTCCAATTTTAATGATATATCCTTGTACTATAAGTGGTGGCAAGTCTTTGATTTTAATTTGACGAACCATTTGATTGGGAGCAATGAGGAGAGCAACTATTTTAGAAAAATTGAGTGGTAAATCGAATTTAAGGGTCCAATTATCGACATTTTGTGCGTCTTCGTTTAGCTTAGCAATAAGGTCCGGAAGATTTTCTCGTTCACATTAAAGATAAATTTGAAATTCGTCGGCAAAAAGCATGGAAGAGTTTTCACAATACGTTAAGCAGAGGACAATACTGTTGATAAGCAAAAGGAATGCTATAGGACCTGGATTTGATCCTTGCGGGAGCCCAGAACTATGTTTGAGAAAATCAGTTAGAATACCTCGTAAATCAATAATAGCTTGAGATCTGCTAGTGACATACCAATGAAACCAAATAATAAATTCATCAGAGCAGTTTTGCTCCAGCATAATCCGTAAAAGTGTGAAATGCTTAACCGAGACGAACACTTTTTTGAAGTCAAAAAGTATCAATATTGTGATTAACTTATTGTCGATACCATGACAAATGTCATCAGTGATTTTAATTAGGGCAGTGTGAGTGCTGAAATGTTTATGAATTTTGTAGTAACCAGTTTATCGAAAATTTTAGCAAAATATGATAAATTAGCTATAGGGCGAGTGTGAGATGGCGAGTCTAGTTTTGACCCTTTCTTTAACGGAATTACTAGGGCTTTCTTCCATAAATCTGGGTAAATGCCTGATTTCAAGGATGAATTGTATATGTCAGTCATGAATTTTGAGCCCACACAAAGAAAATGTTTAAAGTAAGATAGAAGCAGATCGTCGAAGCTACGACCCTTAGACTTAGATAAGGCGAGAGTAGCAGAGAATACTCAAAATGTTATCCAATTCGCTATTTGAACATAGTGGATGAGCAGTGTCGACTGAAGCATAAAAAGAATTTAGTTCTTGAGCAGTGAAAGCTGTGAGAGGAGATTCAGTACGACGACCGCTAACAGCACCTAGTTTATTGAGTAACGCCCATTTTTTAGTACGATATCAACTTTAAGTTTCTTACGAATATTTCTATATTGTAATAAACGAGGATAACTGCCTTTACGCTTCGCTTGGAAATATAGATTATCGCGTTCCTTGCATCGATCACGTAATGATTTATTGAGCCAGGGTAAAGGTGCTTTCTTAATTTCTCGTTCATTAAACGGAGCATGTTTGTCTAGTAGAGATAATAAGCATTATCTAAATTTAGATAACATTACATTTGGGTTGTTTGTGTGACTAGAAAAGTTTGACGCATTTATATCTACTTGCAGTTTTTCCGGAAATAGTATACTATTAAATTTTCTAAAGTCACGAGAGCGAACAACTTTCTTATTAACTGCAGGAGAATTTAACTTATAATCTAGAATAACGTCATCATGATTGCAAATAAATGGACTGGCTGATTTTTCGAATGATATAATATATTGTGATGAATCAGCAAGGATAACATCGAGCCATGTACCAGAAATAATCGAGTGATGTGTATCTCCGAAAGAAACATTATAGAAACCATAATCGGCTATTAAGTTTTTTACCGATTCTGTATAAAAGTAATTTGTTGCCTGCCAGTAGCAGAGTAATTCTGAATTTAAGTCGCCTAATATAATAACATTTTGGTATTAATGATAGTATTTGTATAAAGTTTTGAAAAACGAAGTTAAAACTTGGCCTTTTGTCCTACGATTTACTACTGTGATTAGAAAACTTTGATCATTTTCAAGAGTTAAGCCTATTATAAGAAATTCAGTTTCGTCGACATTTTTAATCTTAAATTTAACTAGAACTATACATATGATACCAGTTTTTATATAAATTAATACTCCTCCTCCTTGCATGAATTTATGACTTCTCTTGGAAGACGAAGAATTTACTTTTGATTTGAAGCCTCAATCGTTTCTAACAAAATGAAAAGAATTTATATGAATGAGATTGTTAGGGATATCAGAAGTAAGCCAAGATTCAGAAATTGCTAATATATCAATATTTTTATTTGCTAGAAGATTTTTAACATCCGAAAAATGATTATGAAGTGAATTTACATTGGCATGAGCGAAGGGTAAACATGTTTTGGAATGTTTATTCGACTAGTTGCAAGGCTCTTTGAGTTATTAAACAAAATTTTCAAGATCTTGTTCTGCAGTGATAACTATTGGAACCGAATTTTCATTTTTCTTTACTAGTGTGGAACCATTTGATGAGAAAGTATGTTTATAACCTTTTGCTATTGCCCTTCGACCTATGATATCACAGCATAAGTTAACAATTACTACAAAAATCAGTCATAAAATATTTTGAGTAACATCACAGAGCGTCCTATATATTTAAAATACAAACAAACAAGGTAAATCACAGCGGTCTATATCTATCAGTCAACAAGTATTTTAAAATTTAAGCATTCACTCATTTCATACATGCACCCACTCACACTAATAAATACACTCACACAATTTAAAAACGATGTATAGGGGACAAAACAAAATAAATTAACATAAAGAAAACCCATCCGTCCGTCCCCTATGTGAGCGCACAAAGATCATAGGCCCCGTCTCCGAGTGACTAGGGATCGAGCTCAAGGAGGTGTTTAAGGACCGCCGTTTTAAATCCGCACAAAGATAGAAGGTTGC